>PVHP010000989.1:0-119035 GCA_004024765.1 Zapus hudsonius | reverse complement strand
GGGCCAGGAAGACCGGGATGAGTACTAAGATATACAGGATCCCTTGCCACAAGGACTAATACAGACAGCCCACGAAGGAGGATATCCAACTGATCAGGGATGGGGAGGGGGGGAATTGGGGAAGTCGGGATAACAACGCATGGTTTGCCCACTAAATAATGTAACTCATTATGGACAATAAATATTAAATTAAAAAAAAAATGCCCCTGGCTTTCCCACAAGTCCTGAGGCCTAGCGTTTCTCCTGCCTGAGACCTCAGATTGCTGCTGAGGAGTCCTAGAAATAGATGCTTCGTTGCATTTGGATGGCTCCACTTGTTTAAAGCATATTCACACTGTCTCTTACACAGCTATTCCTGCTTTTCCTTTACCCTCACATCTTGTTATTATTTTTCCCCTAAACTCTAGACCCCAGGCTTCAGTACTGCTTAAAGGCCCTGGTCACTAGAGTCTAAGTTAACATGGTTCTGAAACATGATGCTAGAATTGGGTTATTGTCTATAGGCCTCATTTGCATTGGAGATTGATGAGGAGACCCAATGGCCCAGGATATACTTGTGTGCGTGTACACACACACACTTACACACATTCAAGATTCTGAGGAGCAGTGTCAAGAGTCCACTTAGTGTATTTAAAGTAATTATAAATTTCAGCAATGTTCAAAATAAGTTCTTGTATAAAGTCATGCATTGATTTTTCAGAGGCTATTTTTACAAGAAATATCTTTGATCATTTTTTGTGAAGTCAGGAGATGAACTGAAGATATAAATGAAGTAGTTATTACTATTTTACTAGTTTTTTTTAAAATATTTTATTTATTCATTTTCAAGCATGTGTGTGTGTGTGTGAGAGAGAGAGAGAGAGAGAGAGAGAGAGAGAGAGAGAGAAAGAGAGAGAGAGAGAGAGCGCACCAGGGCCACCACCTTGTGGGTCTGGCCTATGTGGGTCCTGGGGAATTGAACCCAGGGCCTTAGGCACTGGAGGCAAGTGCCTTACCCGCTGAGCCATCTCTCCAGCCCATATTTTACTAGTTTTGAGGTTGAATTTCCTAATGAATTATTTTACAATGTTCTAGCAGGTAGTATTTTGTGATTTTTATTTGGACATGAGACTGAATGACTAAAAATTCACTTTCTCAGTTACTAAATTTTTATTCATAAGATGGTTAGGGATGGAAGCTTTGCTGCACACTTTCATTCCTAGGGATAAGCCTTAAACATTGTCTCTGTAAACAATAGCTGTCCATTATTTCTGTAAAATTTCACTACTTTTGTATCAAACATTACCTTTTGTGTCAAGGATAAAATTTTTTCGGGGAATATAGAGACAACATACAGAGTTCAACATGACCTGGTTTTATTTCTTTCTGTTCAAGTCATTGGGAAAGTATGAAAATGAGGGGAAAAGTGTGATTGTTTCTATTTGACATAGTCAGCCACACGTCGCTGGGATGAATCTCCAAACCAGGCACAATTTTGGGGAGGAAAGTATTGAAACTAACAGATGCAGGGGAAGTTAAGGAAAAAGGCTGTCCCCCTTTCACAGATCCAAGCAGAGACAGACAGAAGCCCACCACCAGCACCTTAAATAAGCAAGCACATTGTAACACTGTAATTTATAAAAATGCAGAACTGCCAGCTTTTTTTTTTTTTTTTTTTTTGCATATCTATCCCTAGTATTTTGCATCCAAATTAGAAAGGGCCAGTCCCCAGGAGGCTAGGCCAAAGTGACACTTCCTCCAGCCAGAAGCCTGGAGACAACAATTTAATAAACACAATTATAATAAATTCTATTGGGGGACATTTACTCAAAACTACCACACTATTAAATAACAAATAATGAGAAATATTTATGTCATAGGAGGGTTTTGGGGAGAACACTTTTTTTTAGACCGTCTGTTAGTGAAAAGTCCAGTTCCCGAGGATGCCGTGAGAAAAAGGTTAGGAGGCTCTGTTTTCACTCTACATGCACCTCTCACTGTTCCTACTCCATATCGAGCCCCTCTCTCCTAGGGCTGCATGTTATCTTCTTTGCAATGATGCTTGAAATTTAGGGGTAGTTTGTGTGTACATTAGTCTGGGGTGTGTGTGTGGGGAATTATATGCATAACGGGTATCCATGCACATGTATATAGTAGTAAATGTGTGGGTTATGTGTGTGTGGGTACTTGCGTGTGGAGGTCAGAGATATCATGATATTTGTTTTTCTCCATTGCTTTCTATTTTTTGAGATAGAGTCTCTTACTGAACCTCGAGCTCACAGATCAGATTGTTAGACAAGCTAGCCAGTGAGTCCCAGGGATCCTCTTGTCTTTGTCTCCCTAGTGCTAGGAATACAGGCACATGCCACCATGCCTGGCTTTAACATGGGTGCTAGGGATCTAAACTTGAGTCCTCATGCTTGCCAAAAAAAAAAAGCAAAACAAAACAAAACAACAAAAAAGGTTTTTAATGCACCATCATCACTTCCAGGAGAACGCCTGCTCCATGAGGCAGGGATGGTCTCTCCCACTTATGTGCCAGCAGTTCAGTATCTTCTGTCACAATATGGGGTCTCAACACTGAATATTTGAGCTTTCCACACATTTTTATGTGCTCACCTGTACTTCATGCTTCACATGCATTCACCATTATGTGTCAACCTATCCCTCAGGGTCCCTATAGCTCAGCCAAGGTGGCTGTATTTATTGAGTGAAAGTGGAGTAATGGATGCCAACAATGGGACATCTGTTACTTGTTGGAGGAGATGTCTTTCTGTGACAAACACCAGCCTTTTCACCCCCGGGGAGCATGCACACTAGAAACATCAACAGGTCTTTAAAAGTTCTTGTCTTTCTCATGTCCTTGGACATTTTCATTATTCTGTGAAGATGGCGCAGTGAGAAAGCTTGGTCACTCTGTACACCTTGTAGTCCTTTAGAGAGGAATGTCAATTCACTGAGGCTCATATGACCTGTTCTCTTTGTTTTAATGATATCTGGAATTTTCTTGAGATAGGGTGTGTGATAGTGTTTATATACAGATGTGAACAGGAGATATCAAGTTACTGGTTCTGTTCAAGGTAGTTTGTGTCAGAACAACCCAGCTGTTCCTTCTTATCATCAGTTCTTTCCTTTTTAAGATAAGCAAAAATATCACTCCCTCCTCAGCCTGTGAGCTGCTTGCTTGATTGGAAGCTGCTTTCAATTATTGGCAGCTTCACCCAGTCAAGGAGCAGGCACTGCATTCCTGTCAGGTAGGGTGACACTCACTTGATGTAGCTTGACTTTTGATACCTCTGTAGTTTGATCATTTGGAAGTTAGGGGGTTCCTATTGTGATTATGTTAACCTCCTACTCAAAGCATAATGATTAGTTTTATAGTTATTTTGGCAACAAGTATATCCTGTTATGAAGATAACAGAATAGCACCCTTCCCTAATTTAATTCTGTCAGGTTTTATCAAGCATTAACTGTGTCAGACCATGTGTTAGCACACAGGGGAAGAGGGGAATTATGACCTTCGTGTTGATGGAACGAAGGATTCTTGGTTAGATATGGAGGGGGAAGAGGGGAATTATGACCTTCGTGTTGATGGAACGAAGGATTCTTGGTTAGATATGGAGAGGCTAAGAAATGGATGCATATTTGGACTCTCATTTAATAGTAATTTAAAATATTTCCTTGTTGAATGCTAAATATTGTTGCCTCTTGACATGAATCATCTTCACTCATCTTAATATTAACATTCGTTTACAAAGAAACTGAGGATCAGAGAGAATAAATAACTTTCCAAGTGAATATGGTGAGGGGATGATTCAGATTCATCATGTTCTTACAAAGTTGGATAATGATCAGATGGGATGTGTTTCTAGATAAAGTCATCTATTTTTTGCTAATGTTAAGGTGTGTCGGGAGAACAGAGGAATGAGAGTGGAAGAGAATCAGCATGTGACATAGGATGAGACTGAAAATTTTCTGGGAAATAAGAAGCAAGTTTTTAAAAAATTTAATTTCATTTTTTAAAAGTTATACTCTTATATCCCCACTCCACTTACCCCATTTCACTCAGGACCCTCCTCAGCAGGTTATTGGTATTCTATTCACTGTGGGGTTCTGCAGGCCTTGATCAGTTTCTGTTTGTATGTGTGTTGGGGGGGGAGATCTGCCTTAGGTTATTCCTACCTGTGGCTGTTACAACCTTTCCACCCCTTTTCCTTAATGATCTCTCTGTAACCTCTGGGTTTCTGTTTTGTTGTTATTTTAATAACCACAGTATCTGTCAACATCTCCCAAGAATTAGGTTTTAGGCTAGCAGTGAGAGCAGTATTCATGTTAAAATTGTGTCTTCCTCTGCAAATGTCTCCTGGGCCCTGACAGATATGGTAGAGGTGACAAGTCTCAGTTAGGCAGATAGGCAGTTGATTGTCTTCTTTTCTTGTTGTATTAATGTATTAAATTAATGTATTAATTTGCCTAGTATTCTCTGTATATCTGTAAAATAAAGTCTTCAACCAAGAGTGAGAGCACTTTGGACTTTTGATGTGTATGCTCACTCTTCTTAGTCAAAGAGCAGTGGAGATTCTCTCTGGAGTCTATAAATTTCCTATGCGTAGGATGCTGACCTGGTACCCACTACCAGGTATACATTCTCTCCCATTGAGCAGGCCTTATACCCAATCTCAGAATAAATGGTTACCCACATGGGCTGTGTGGGCTCTCTGAAATATGATTAGGTCATGAGAGTGGAATCCTAGTGACTGGGAAAGAAACACAGGAAGCTCTCTTATTGCTTCTGCTCTGAGAGGATTCAGCAATAAGTCATCTGTCAGTTGTGAACATTTGTGAACAATATTCTCATCAGGCATTGGATTTGTCATTACTTGATCTTGAACTTTACAGCTTCTAGAACTTTAAATTGTATGCTGGTGGTATTCTCTAGGCAGCCAGAGTGAACCAAGACCCCTGTGCTTTCCACTCTGGCTTCTGGCATCTCCACTGTTGTGATCGAGGAACATAAGTCATTTGTTATTGGTGACTGCTGAGGAAATTTCTTCCAATGAAAAACCTTCCTTAATGTTCATACCTCTCTCTTTTGAGGGTGCCCACTTTTCACATTTTTGTTGTTGTCTTTGTTTTTCCAGGTGGTCTCACTCTAGCCCAGGCTGACCTGGAGAGTTCACTATGTAGTGTCAGGGTAGCCTTGAACTCATGGTGATCCTCCTACTTCTGCCTCCGCAGTGCTGGGAATAAAGGTTTGTGCCACCACGCCTGGCTCACATAATTTTTTATAACTGAAAAGAAAAACTTTGATGCAGACTCAACAGTCTTATCCTATCAGAAAGTTTTGCTTTTTATTTTATGTTTTGTAATTTGAACACCCAAATGAAATTTCAACCCAGTAAGTGATTTGAGGGTTATCATTTCAATCTCAAAGTTGGTTGTGAAACAGGAATGCTTCTTTTGAAAGCAGCAGTACTCTAGTTTTATGTTAAGGAAAAACAAATTTCTTTCTCCAGGACTGTCTATTTTGGTGATCTTTTTTATGAAAAATGAAATATAATGAAACTTTTATGTTTTAATGTTTTTTTGGAGGCAATGTCAACCCGGCCTGAGTTCAGAAAGTTTCTGATCGATTTTTGTCATGCTTTTTGTAAGAAGAATATATACTATTAGGCTTCATTTGAAATTATTTTTAGCACAAAAACTGTAGAAGAAAACCACTAGAAAAGTTGGAACTATGAAAGGATTTTTATAATCTTGTGATATTTTAAGTACATTAAATAATGGAAAAAATAATAAGCAATAGCTTTGATAAGTTGTAAGTGGCTTTACTGTGGATACAAATTTACTACAGACACTTCTCATTAGCCTATTGCTTGATATAGTCATAGATATTGTGGTGGCTTGAATACAAATGTATGTCTCTCACAGATGGAGCTATTTTTGATTAAGCTTCCTACTTAGTCTTCAGCTGGAGCAGGTGTGTCACTGGGGGTGGATCTGAAGGGTGTCTGCTACAGATGTTTTGGATCCTATGCTCTCTTTACTCTCAAAAGAAAGTTTTATTAGTGATTCTTTCTCAGAGACCCCTCTCTCTCACCGTTTTCTGTTACTCATATCAAAGGCATAGTCTTATTGTGGGGGTAGGAGGTCTCTGGAAGACTGCAATGCTTTTCTTCTTATGTATCCACTCTACCCTTGTTTCTCCTTACCAGTTCTCACCACCTGAGTAAACAGTTAGAATGTGGATCTGGGGATGTAACCCTAGGGCAAAACACCAGACTAATACGAAGAAGGAGCTGGGTTCAATACCTGGCAATGAAAAACATTAACGACAAGCCAGAACATGGCAGTGCCCCACCCACTGGGATGTGCTTTTCTGATAACGTGCACAAGCGCAACAAGCACTGCACGAGCCACTTCATCGTGGCTGTACCACTTCCTGTCTCATTTAAGCTCCCAAGCGTCTTCCTTAGAAAGGGTTTCCATATGCCTTCCTGTGACAAATACCAGCAGCTGTCATCTTATGTAGGTTTATTATTTGTTTTGTATAATAAAAAATCTTCATCTGAAATTGCATTTAAGATCCCACATCATATGTTTTGGAAAGTCTTCAATGGACACATGTTTAGAAATACAAAGTTTTACTAAAATGCAAACTGATTGAGGACATCATAGTTTTCAAAGCAATTGTTCAAGTCTCACTTAATTTTGAACTTGAAATATTGAAGTTGACGTTAATGTTCAGAGAAGCCCAAGCATGTTAGTAATTATATAAATTGTAAGTAGACATAATGCTTCATTTAAAAGATAAGGCATTGTGAAGCTAGACAAATAAGACTCAATTTACTGCTACTTTTAAGAACTACATTAAAAAAGATGGAAAAATATAAAAAATGCAAATACCAGTGTCCCTCACCAAAGAGACAGTAGCACTGTTAACACCAATAAGACTTTAAAACAAAACTATTACCTGGTATAAAATTCATATTTTAGGGCTAGAGAGATCGCTCAACGGTTAAGGCACTTGCTTCCAGTGCCAAAGGCCCTGGGTTCAATTCCCCAGGACCCACATAAGCCAGACCCACAAGGTGGTGGCCCTGGTGCGCTCTTGCGCTTGCGCTCTCTCTCTCTCTCTCTCTCTCTCTCTCTCTCTCTCTCTCTGCTTGAAAATGAATAAATAAAATATTAAAAAATTCATATTATACATCATAAAGACTGGGAAGTTAAAATAATCCCCAAATAAGTGAATGAAAACAAAAGTTGATAGAACTAAGAGGTGAAATAGAAAAATGCTCAGATAGTGAATCTACTTGCTTCTAGCAACTGAGAGAGCGCACCAATGTGAGCATTTAGAAGTCTTACGTGATATGATCCATTTAGTTAGGAAAGCATTGAGCATGTAAGTACAAGAAATACTTTTTCTGGTGTACATGGGACACATAAAATTAATCTTTGCTATATAATGAACCAAGCCTTAAATCTGAAAAAGGTATAAAGGCAGGATTTACGGCTTAAGGGTTAAGCATAATTCATTTAAACTGTAAATCAGCAATGTTAATACTCTATGCAATAGTTAAAATCTTAAGATTCCCATATCTTAAAATTAAAAGATATTTCTAAATTAATATTGGGTTGAAAAGGAAATTGCAATATAAATTCCCAAATATTTTGACCTGTTATATCAAAATGTGTAAATGCAACTGATGCCATTTTAGGGGATTAAGTAGATTTAAATGCATGTTATAAGAAATACTGAAGGCAGAAATTAGTGAAATGGAAACTAAAAGAATAGTACTTAGAATCTTAGAATTGATTATTTGACAATGTAAACAAGATTGGTAAGCCCCTAGGCAAACTAACCAAAATAAAGAGAAAATCTAAAATAATAAATCTAGAGCTGAAAAGTGAATTGTTACAATAGACTTCAGTGAAATTCAGAGGATCGTTAGTGATTATTTTGAAAACATATTCCTAAAAGCTGGAAAATGTAGAAGAAATAAGTAAGTTCCTACAAATATATGGCCTACCAAAAAATAAATCAAGAGGATATAAGCAATTTAAACAGACTGATAATGAGCACTGAAGTTGAAGCAATAATGAACAGTCTCTCCAGAAAGAAAGACCCAAGGTCAGATGGATTCATGCCAAATTATATTAAACTTTAAAGAAGAGCTACTGCCAGTGCTCCTCAGACTTCCATTAAATATGAAGGAACGGAAAGCAAGTACTTCCGTATATTAAAATCATATAAGGTTATAACAAAAGAAGTAAACTATAGATGAATTCTCTGATGAAGATGGTCAAAGAAATTCTCAGAAAAATACTTTAAAGCTGAATTCACAAACACAGTAAGAATATTGTATATAGGCACTTCAGAGGTACAAGGTTGGTTCAAAACATACAAATCAATATACTATATAAATAGACAAAAGGAGAGAAATAGCATGATCATCTCAATGGATATATTGTAAGAATTTGACAAAGTTCAACATCTCTTCATGATAAAATCTAGGAATCAAAAGGACATGTCTCAACATAATAAAGGCAACATGAAACAGACCTATTGCCAACAGTATACTCAGTGGGAAAACTGAGAGCATTTTCTCTAAAATAAGAAATGAGACAGTGTTCTCTCTTATTTAATATAGTATTTGAAATCTTAGCCAGAGCAATAAAATAAGAGAACAAAATAAAAGGAATACAAGGAAGAAATGAAAAAGTTAAATTATCCTATTTGCAGACGACATGACCCTATACTTAAGGGATCCTTCAGACTCCACCAGATCACTCTTAGATATGGTAATTTCTGCAAAATTGCAGTATTATGAATTCAGCACACAAAAATCATCACCTTATCATATTGACACAGTAAATTAATAAAAATGTGCCAAGGATAACAATTAGAAAAAAAAAAACCTTAAGTGTTAACCTAACCACAGAGGTGGAAGAATTCTACAGTGAAAACCTAAAGACACTGAAGAAAGAAATTGAGGAAGTCTCTAGATGATGAAAGCACTTCCCATACTCAGGTATTGGCAAGATTAGAGTTGAAGAGACACCTATCTATTGAAAGTCATCTATAGATTCAACATAATCCTCAGTAGCCACAGAAGTTTTGACAAAGATGTGGAAATATGCATTAGAAAAAAGATAGCCTCATTAAGAAGTGTGTTTGGAAAACTGGATTTCTACAGGTACAAAAACAAAACTGCATACATTCCTCTCTCCTTGCACAAAATGAACTCAAAATGGGTCAGAACCTTAATTTAATACCTGAAAGTGAAAACATAGAAGAAAACATAGACACTTCCAGATACAGGCATAGGCAAGATTAAATGGACTTCAATAACATAGGGAATAATGTGAAATATTGTCAAATGAAATTATAATAAAATTGAAAAACCATTGTTAAAAAAGAATAAAATACCAAAAAAAAAGTTGAAAAGCTTCTCCACAGTAAAGAAAGAGTGACAGCCTACAGAATGACAAAAAGCTTAGTCAGTGACAAGTCACATGGAAATAATATCTAGGAAAAAAAAAAGCTGTAAAACACCAAAATCCCAGAAGTCATTTAATCAATGAATGGCATAATGAACTTGAAAAGGCAGTTCTCAAAAGGAAGGAATATAAATACTTTAAAAAATGAATATCTTTAGCCACCATGAAAATGCATATTAAAGAGCTTTGAGATTCCATCTCACCACAATTGGAATGGCTTTACCAGGAACACAAATGACAACAAATGTAGGGATTCAGGATGTAAGGAAAGAGGAAAAACATCCTCTGCAGGTGGGAATGTAAGCATGTGTGGCCATCTGTGTGAAAATAAGTATGAGAGTTCCTCAGAAAACTAAAACCCTAACTCCCTCACGACTCAGCTGTACCACTCTCTGGTACATACTCAGAAGTACTGTAAGTCAGAATCCACAGAGATATTTGCATATCCATGATAGCAAGGAAATGGAACCAAGCTAGATGTCAATTAACAGATGAATGGATAAAGAAAACTGGGGTGGGTACATATACACAATGTAATTTTATGAAACCATAAAGAAAAATGACATTTGCAAGAAAATGGATGGAGCTGGAAATAATTATAAGCGAAAGACTCAGACAGATACTGCATATTTTCCCATATGCATAGCCTGTGTTAAATTGTGTATGTGTGTGTGTTTATATGTGTATGCTTGTGGAAGTCATGAAATTGGAAAGGGGATCATGAGGAAAGGAGAGATTTTAAGGGAAGGCAAAAAGACAGGGTAAAGGAAAGCAAAAGGGTGGAACTATTTGGGGGAAGGACAGGGAGCATTGTGGAGGTCAGGATGAGGGAGGGGAATGATTGAGAAGAAAGTGTGAAAAGTGTGTATGAAACCCATTTCTTTGTATAGTAACACAGATATTAATAAAAATACTGAAAATGATCTGAACATCTGTCTCAAAAATTTAAAATGAGAGAAATATAAAGGAAATTAAAAGAAAATAGCCAAAGTAGAAAATAATGAAAATCATAAATATAAGACAAATGTTATACAGTGCATACCATCATCAAAGTCAAATGCTTATTATTTGAAAAGTCTATTAAAATTAACATATTCCAGAAAGGAAAACCAGATAAAAATGGTAGATCAAAAGGTACATCATTATAGTTTTGTGCAGACATGGAAAATATAAGTTATTACACACTGCACTGTCAAATAAGTGTACATATTAAGAAATAATAGCAAAATACTGTTTGATAAATTTAATAGTATTCTTAAAAGTTAATATGTGAGCAAGTTTGGCTTAAACCAGGGATACAAGTTTGACTTACTCTAACTTTTCACACTACTTTTAAAAGATGCTCAGTAAAATTCAACATTAGTTCAGGATAGTGTTTTTTATGTCGGCCATAGAAGGAGGTTTTCCTACTCTGCAGAGTGTGTCATAGATAAGCACCAAATCTGTAGTCTGATGAATGTGTCCGGTCAGGGTCACTCTCCTGCAGTCAGGCCCTGCCCACTCAGCACTCAGTTGTTCATCTTCTCTATGGTTTCCAAAGGGGAGGAAATAAAAAGAAAGAAGTGTTTAGTTTTGGAAGCTTACAGAGTGCCTATAAAGGTGGTAGGAGTAGGTTCACTGCACCATCATGAGTTGGGGTCAGGAATGACCCGAGAGCACCTGTATTGGCTTGGGTACAGAAACTCGCTCCGAGGCCTCATGATCAGAGACTCAAGCCTGAGGCCAGGCAGATGGAGACTGACAGCTAGTTCTGAGGGCATGCTGGGCTTAGAGCCCGGAAGCTGCAGGCTCACTGTGGGTGGATGGCTAAAACCTTGGAGGAGCCTTCTGACTGCAGGTGAATGTGAGGACTCTTGCTTTTGCCTCAAGTAAAGACAAAGAAAAAGAAAAAGGAAAAAAAAAAACTGGGCAGGAAGTGCTGTCAGTATCCCATGTAACCTTAAGACTCTAGACAAAGAAACTAGTATACTTCTCCTTGTTTCTACTAATCAATAAGCAAGGAAGTGGTCTTTAGCTATGGCTTACCATCATGAGAAGGTAGAGGAAACACTGATTTTTCTTCATTTTTCTCCACCTGGTTTAATACTTTGGGATATTGTGTCTCATCTCATGGAGGCTTTTATAATTTAACTTGAGAGCTCATTAATTTTCACTGAAATATTTTGATATAGTTGTCCAACTTTCCAGAAGCACTGCTGAGAACTACAGAGAAAACAAAGTAGCTATTATCAGAGTGATCATCTTGCTGCTGTACCTTTCCTGTATTTTCACGCTACTTCCTCCTGGAGAGGAAAGCATCACAGTGGTGGTTACAAGACAGCTTGTCTCTGGCCTTCTGTTGGCATTCTCAGATTCCTTTCAGAAAGTCTCAAGTCTTCAGTGAGTGTCTCACATGTATTCTGTAAGCCAGTCCTCTTTAAGACTGCTAACCTCTAGCAAGCTATGGGGAAGCTTCTGCCCTGAGGAAGGCTTCCAGTTGCTGTATCCCTGCCTCTCATGGGCACCATGTCATTGGTGACTAGAAATTTTGACACTATGAGGGTTAATCTTAATTGCCATTTGATTAGTTCAAAATTAGTGAAACATACAGGTGGATGTATAAGGGCCTCTTCAGAGATGATTAGATCATGGGGCTCTGATCTGATCAATAATTAACACAGTTATTATTTTATTATTTGATAGCATTCTGAGGGAAATAATGGAAATCTTTTCCAAGTTGAAGGAAGTTGGTCACTGAGAATATGTCTTTAATGGATCTATCTTGTCCCCAGCTGCTTCTATCTTCTTTCTGCTTCCTGGATGCCATCAAGTGAGCACAAGCTCCGACTGCTCCAATGCTGTCCCTTCCCTCTGGTCCAAACCAAGCAGCCCACCTGACCACAGATTGACAACTCTGAAAACTGGGATCCTAAATAAGTCCTTTCTCCTTAAGTGGACTTACATTTTGTCACAGTGATGAGAAGACTAATACAGACACTTGTCCATGATATCAGAGCCCCTCGTCAGGACACACAAAGCAGATGCTGCTACTGGGCAAACATTGCTCCCATTATGGATTTCTGGTACTCACTGAGATTCCAAACAACCCATTCTACTAGCTTAGTCCTGTATGTGTTATAAAAATTCTCCATAGGACCTTGCCTGCTGTCATTAGCAGCCTGTCTACTTCAGAGTAGATATGTTGGTTCAGTATTGCTGCTTTCTTCAGAATCTTTGTACAACAAGAATATTGTTTCATTGTTGCTTCTTTTCCTTCCACATCTATCTGAACACAGCCCCTCCCCAATCCCTCCTATAAATTTGATTTACAGAGACTACACTTCCATTTGCTGTATACATATCAGGTACACCTGACTCTTCAAGCAACAAAAACCTTCACTCAGATGCAGGAAAAAGAGGGCAAATAACACAACACTTTTTACAATTGTATTTTTAATATTCCTTTGTTGGGCACATGAGGTTGTCAGCGATGTTACTGATGTGATGAGGCATTTTGAATGAGAACGCCGGTTATGCAGACAACTCTGTGGCTCTTTTATCAAGGGTGTTTGGAAGATATGTTTTAAAGATGTAGTCATGTTCTTTTTTTAAAGAAACTCTCTGCTTGACAAATACTCCAAAAACTTAATTATTATGTATCTTGTTATGATCTGAAGCCTCCTAGCAAAATAAGAGATTTTTGTACTACATGTAAGTAAATCAGCAATAACTTTCTACCAAGCAAATAGTGTAAGCTTTTCTATGTGAGACAACCAAGTTCCTTACATTCAAGGGTAGTTACCTTCATTAAGAAACATGAGTGTAAATAAATTTTATGAAAAAATTATGGAAAGCACTTGGCTGGAGAGTGATTACAGAGGTTAATGTGTATACTAATTGGCTTGTTTAGGATGTACCATCAAACCAGATTCACCAATCATTTCTAGTTTAACTAAATGATACAGTATTATAGCAATTAAAATATGATTCATTTTTCCACAGTGCTTCTACATTAACTTAAAAAATAATCATTTGGGCTTAATCCAAAACAACAAAAAATACAGCATCTAAATGGAGCATTTACCTTTCAAGTAATTTTTCCTACTGCTGAAGTTGTAGAACATTGCAAGACAGAAACTCATTTCTGAACTGCAGAGCTTAAAGGATATTCTCTGAAGGCATATGCCTTCCTTACAGCCCCTATTTATTTATGCTACGGGTCATAATTCTAGAGAATGTGACACTGCAGTCATTCTCGCAGTCACAAATTATAATGTGCAAATTATAACTCTTGCACCGAGCATGGAGCAAAGCTGTATCGGGAGATAGAAGAAGGATAAGGAGAAATCACTTGATACAGTAAGTAAAATAAATTATGATGAAGCTTTCAACAGGGGGACTCCCCCCCCCTTGCAAGATGCTTAGTTCTGCTAAATTATAAGTTTCTAGCCAACAAATGTCAAAAATGGTACAAAGAGCAGGTAGGCTGATGGATGTACTGATCTCATGGGTTGAAACTTGGGAACCTCAATCTTGAACATGGTGAAATTCTCAACTCTGTCTCCTTTCTAGTGCCTATGGAAGGTATTCCCACTGGCATTCTGTTTTCTGTTTGTGTGGAGAAGCCCTTTTTCACAAAATACCTACTCTTAGGGCACAAGCCTGGCCCAAGAAACTTTATTGAGGCCTCAATGGATGGTGACATTCTCTTGAATGCTTTCTTGGCAATCTGTTACATGCTGTGCAATTGGTGCATATTTTCTCTTTGTTGCAAGACCTAGTGTATTGCAAATTTAGTGGCTTTGGTACTAAATTAGTTTGATGGAGAGGTAGGGGAAAGCTTAGTATGAGAAGATCCAAAGAGGAGCAGTGCTCCTTCCTGGGGTGCCAGTCGCAAATGCAGGAAGTCTCACTAACAAGTGACCCAGGGCTTCTAGTAGCAATTTTGCTTAGCTGTGTGGATATGTGAGCTCCTCATTCTTGTACTTTCAGATCCAAGCACAGTGTCAGCTCTTATTAGCTGTTAAAGATTTGATGAAGGTGGCGGGGTCGTGATAGGAGCAGTAATAGTTGGTCACCAAGCACTTGTGTGCATCATCCAGTGTTATTTCCATGATGACTGCGTGGAGGAGTGTGTGTTCTTTCCATTGCTGTGATGTAGAGAATTTGAGCTTCTTGCCCAAGGTCATATGTTTAGTGTCATTGAGTTGAGCTCAGATCTCTGCTGATGAAAACTGTATGCAAATTTAAGTAGTTGAATAAACTGCTGACTAGTGGCAATTCTTTTTATCTATGTGACTAGGACACATGTGTGTCACACTCTGCTATGGAAGGGTTTTTCAACCTTTTGAAATTTGGAGATGGGTAGTACTCGGGGGCTGTCCTGAACACTGCAGGATATGGAGCTACAGCCCTCTTTAACTTGATCACACGTTGTCAGGGGAAGTTCCTGCCACATTGTCTAATGTTCATTAGAGGGTGGAAGTGTTACTGGTCGAGAAACCCTGGACTGAGACGACTCTAGGCATCAGTACCTGTTCCTACCATGGCCATCTGAAAATAGTGTCATTTGCCAAGAGATTAAAAGAAGTATTTCCAACCACCCCTGGATGTCCTAACTCAGCTTTTTCCATCAGTGTGATAGCATTACTGTCTTCACCCTGAGTTGGGAGAGTGAGTGAGTGAACACAGTGTCTCACTTTAAAAAAAATTCTTTATTGTCAATAATTAGATACATTGTATAGCAAATCTTGTGATGGCACCCTCATTTCCCCCCTCTCTGTCCCCATCCTACTGGGGACCCTCCTTGGTGGGCATATTGGATCTGTCCACAGAGTAGGGGGTTATGAATAGCATAAGAGGTAGCCGGTTTCTTTTTCCCCCTTAGTGTGTTGTTGCTGAGGGGCAATGTCTCTGGATGTTCTCCCCCACCATGCTCTTACTTTTTAGCTTTTTTGTTTTTTGCCTTATAGAATAGAAGTGAGAAAAGGCAAAAGCATCAGCCCTGACTCTAGAAGTAGTGAAGAGTAGCCATTAGGAACTTGGGGCATGATTAAGAGATGGCATGTTGGTGGGAAGAGTTTTGAAACTGAGTATACTCTTGCAGACATGCTCCTGGTGCTAGAAACTTGGATGAGAGCCCTCCACTCATGCTTTCTTGAAAGTCTCTGTTGTTAAGGGTCCTGATAAAACACTAGATCAAGGGGTGTGGTTTGCTGTCCATTTTTGGAGGATGAATTCAATTTTTATATTTGACAATAATAAAGATTCCCATACTCAGTTTGCATTTATAATGAAGAGTCCACAGAACAAGGGTTCATAGCTTTAGAATCTCAAGTGATGTGCTGTCATTTAATTTCTTCTCTCTGTAGAGGTGTTCCCTGGACTAGTTAAAGAGAGTGTTTAAGCACTTGTATAGCAATGAAGATAATCAAGAACTTCAAAATACATTTGGGGGAGATAATCCGGCTTAAATTATCTAGGTGGAATCCCCATAGATCATTTGAGTTTAATACAGTTTAATACAGAGGCTACCTCTGTATCTACTTTATATTATAATAATAGTAGTAAGTGAAAAATAGAAAATACTATAAAATTTTTATGTTTTTTAGAATTCTGGAAAGACTGATTAAATTTTGATTAATCAAAAAGTCAGTGTAATCTGGTTTATGAAAAATCTAGATTTCATAAAACACAGATGGTGCCATGAATTCTTTATACAAAAATATATTTTAGCCTTGTTAAAAAAAGAAAGGGCTGACTTAAATAGCATTTATACTTCATGAAAGGCAGTGCTGATTGTCAGGTTTTGTTTCTGTTGTTGTTTGTTTTGTTTTTCACTCAGAGGTAATAAAGATAGGAAGGGATCAGAGTAACTGTCAGAAATGAGGAAGAATGCATTGGAAACCCAGGGTAGACGAAAGAAAACTGTTATTGGACTCTACTGAAATAGTTGTGTCTGCCAGCTTTCAAAATAGTTCTGTGGAAATCCTAGAAAGGGAGAAAGTTTGAGAAGGGGGAAACAGGAAGCAGGAGATGGCTGTATTGGTACATTGAGTTCTGGCCTTAAGTCCTAGTCTGCCTGTTCCTGGGGAGGCTGTGGTGACCCTGTGCTTAGATCCTGGGTTCAGTGCATTGGAACCCTTCCTGAGGCCCTTGAGCTGGGCATCATAGGCTTTGTTTTCAACAGTTGTATACTTTGGAGTGAACAAATGGTGACGTGACATGTCCACGAGAGAAGACTGCTATTATTTTCTTTTTCTTGTAACTTTTATTATCTTATTGTATTATGTTATGTTATGTTAGAGGCAGGGTCTCTCACTTAAACTCAGAACTCCATGATTCATCTACTCTAGCTAGCCAGCTTGCCAGAGGAATTTCCTCTGTGCCTCATGGGGGTGATGGGGGGAGTCTGAACTCTATGTCACATTTGTGTGGCAAGTGCTTTATTCATTGAGCCATCTCTCCAGCCCATTTCAGGACTTCTTTACTCATAAAAGTTAAAAATTACTGGGAAATCCAAGGAGCTTTTGATATATATATATATATATATCTATATATATATATATATATATACATATATATATATACATACATAAATATATATATAATAAGAAATTAAAATAGATAATTTAGTTACTTATACCTATAAACTGAAAAGCAACACATACTATCTATTAATTTAGATAAAATTACTATTTTTCAAAGAAAAATATTAACAGTAATGTTAGTGTTCTTTTAAATATTTGCAAATCTCTTTAAAGTTAAACTTAAAAGATTCTCTTATTTCAGTCTGTTATGTTACATTTCAGTGAAAGAATACAAAGAAATCCAGCCTCACAAATAAATGTGGCTATAAAGAGAGGACAACTTCACTACTGTTTAGATAACTGTAGATATTACTATTTGATACCACATCCACACTCAGCGACTGCCTGGAGCTTTTTTTAAGCCTACTGCAGATTGACCCACCGTTCTTTTGCTATGTCAGTGCAAATGTCAGCGCACTGGAATAGACAGAGTTTTGTTTCTCCTGTGAGGAAGGATTTGGCTCCCAGACGTCAAGAACAGATCTCGGGAATGCTTAGGGTTGTACAGATCATATTTTAAGAGCCATCGGTATAGTGTAGCATTTAAAAATGTAGAGAAAGAACACATTTCATTGTTAAGTGATAAAGGAACAGAATTGCCAACGTCACAATTTAAAAATTATACTTGTAGGTAAAATATAGAATAATTATGAAATAATAAAGAGAAAACTAGAAACATCAATGTTAAACTGGATAGGAAAGTTGTTGTTTTGTTAAAAAAACATATTTATCTGAGACAGAGAGAAAGAGGCAGGCACACAGAGAGAGAACAGGTGCAGCAGGGCCTCTTACCACTGCAAATGAACTTCAAATGCATGTGGCACCTTGTGCGTCCTGCTTTGCATGGGCACTGGGGAATTGAACTGGGCTCATTAGGCTTTGCAGCCAAGGGCTTTAACCACTGAGCCAATTAATTTCCTGTTATTAAGTTTCTTAAAAATACTTTATACAACAAAATACAGTTGCAATTATTTTAGTCTTTAACATAAATGAAACGTTTTCAAAATTTAAGGAAAATAGAGAGCCTCCTATAGTCCTATTACCCTAAAAGCATTTTATATCTTGGTTGATTTCCTTCTTAATCTTTTGTATTTACATTTTATATAGTATTTCTTTCTGGGGTAGTATGATTTATTTTTTTGCTTATTATTTCAAGAGTAGCTTTCCTGGATTTTATAGGGCCAGGAAACACTTTTTCTAATTATATATAAAATATTTGAAATTCTAATCTCTTTTACAAATTTTGGCTTAAATTGAGATGAACTGGCTAATTTATATGGTGCCCAATGACATTAGTTACTTCAGGATTTCCTACAAGGGACTAACAGTGATTTTTTCATTAACTGAGTTTAAGAAATGTAATCATCACATTAATACTCTAACAATTTTAGATCCTTAATTATGCTAATTTGATTTTAACGATTTAGCAAATTCCTGTTTGTTCTTAACGATTTAAAAATAGCCAGAGGTGCTTTCAGTTTAGGCACAGTTTTGTTTAATATTACTGTTACTGTAACTACGCTCTTATAACTTGTAATCACTCTCAGTCTGGTTTATCCCACACACAATTTGGGGCTAATGTGTCAAGATACTATTTTCAGATTTGAGCATCACATTTAGTCTACATGAGAGAGATTCCTTCTTCTTGGTATTCTGCTACAAACATTTTTTTTAATCATGTAATTTTATTTATTTATTTTTGTCATCACATTCATGATAAGCTGTGAAAGAATTTTAGCACAGGTATAATAACTTCAGGGCCCCTCCCAGGTGGATTCTCATCAAAAATAATAAATAGAAAATAATTAGATGGTGACATCTTTCCTTTCTAGAGCTCTGGCTCTTTTGAAGAATTTTTACTCTGTCTATCATAAATGAATTCTCCTGAACATCTTGTCTACTATGATTATATACTTCAGTTCTCAACAATATCTGCGTCAAGTTTGTTATTTCCATAGAATCAGGTGATTTATGACAACTGATAGGTATCTTTGAAACACCATGAACACGGTGCTTTGGTTAGTAGCTTCCTATCTGCCCCAAGGTAGTCTGTGCTCACAGGCCCTCTGAAGATGGCTATGGAAACCCTCCTGGCTCACAAGGGAGACTCTGTCACTTCACTCACTGATGCAGAAGGATCTTGAGGCTGAGGTCTTCTTAGCATCTGAACCCAGATCACTCCATGCTGGACAGCTTGGTGTAGCAGCTGCTTTCACTGTTTGTTTTTCTCAGAGCTGTGAAAGCAGTCATTAGTATACTGGCTTTTTAATTTGATTAGTCTCTTGAGACAGTTGCCCTTGGATTAACCCAAGCTTTTCCACTTCTAATGCCATCATTTGCAGAAGCTAGTAAACCTTTTTCTGTCTTTATCTGTACAATGGGAATAACATGGTTTTTGTGAGGACTAAGTGAGATAATGCATATAGAATACTCATATCAAGGAGAACATTTTTTGTTATACGTTTTATATCTTTTTTTGTGAATAAGTTTATATATTGTATGAGCAAATTTTATGAATGTGTCCCTGTTTCCCTCCTCTCTGTCCCCTACCCACTGGAGTACTTTGATATTACTACTATAATTCTTTAGGTAAGCACACAGCATTAATATACAACATTAACAACACAATACCCAATAATCCTGCATTTCAATATTGCATTTAGCAATATTGCATTCAGCAACCAAAGCTTAAATGCTGTTATATCACAAGTAGGTTGGGAGTCAAGTTTTTCATACATTAGTCTCATTTAATTGTATTTCAGCTATAAGAAAACATTATACTACTGAGAACAACTGAAGGAATTGGAAGTGCTAGACTCATAGAACAAGAAAGAGATGCCTGGAAGTAAATGGAAATGGCTCTCACTTAAGTAGAAAAACCCACAATGAAATGGCTAATAGAACAGATAATACCCAATGACAAAATGGTGAGTTGAGACATTAGGATACTCCTCTTCCCCAAAACAAAGCTATGAGCAGAAGACTGAAAGCAAGAGCGAAGATTGGGATAAAAATCAATCCAGGAGGTCAGATATTTATTGACTAGGAGTTCTAGAACAAAAGAATGGAGAAATAGATAACTCTCAAAGAAATTATCAGACAGATATTGGAAGATAATTTTTCTATCTGAAAAACCTGTCTTCAGATTGTGTCATCATATTTCCCAGAACAGTGAAAGAAAACTCACCTGTTCCTAATTGCATTTTGATGAGGGTTTAGCAATTTGATAAAGAGAAAATCCTGAATGTCTCCCAGTGTGGCAGACAGAGTAAGGGGGTAGAGGAAAGAAGAGAGATGTGCATTTAGTTTTTGCCCAACTTAGATCCTGAAATAGAGTAGAATATAGGGCTTTTAAAGTTCTCATGGGAAATAATAAAATATTTTTAGAGGTACAAAGCATTCTGTTAAAGAATAACATACATCTCTAAGAGAAAAAAGTGAAAAAATAAAGGCAAAATAAGAATTTTTAAGCTGGACAAGATAAACTCATATTAAATATGGAATTTTAGAGTTTATATACTGAAATAACCAGGATAGTGTATGGCTATAATCTTATCACTTGGGAGGCTGAAGTAGGAGAACTTTTGTGAGTTTAAGGACTATCCTGGGCTACATAGTGAAACTGTCTTCAAAGAGAAAGAAAAAACCAACAAATGATTTTTTTCTAAAATAGATTAATAATATTCAGTGCTGGTGGATGCAGAAAATAGGCATATATTTGAGTGTGTAAATAGTGAATAGTTTTACTTTTTAGAAGAAAGTTTGGTACTACTTAAAGTACTCATTCCTGTGGATCCGGCAGTTCTAGTTGTAGTTTTCTCTCATTAACAGTATCTCTACATGTACAAATGTATTGTACAAAGACTATGTCTTCGAGATTCATTGTATGAGGGGTAGTGGGCAAATAATAGCATCTCCATAGTCTTCTGCACCATTTACATCATTTAAAAATGGTTTTGTTTTGATGTTTTGAGAGAGGGTCTCATGTAGCCTCAAACTAAGTATGTAGCCAAGATTAGCACTGAACTCTTGATCTTCCTTCCTCTGTCTCCCACGTATTGGGACTACAGGTGGGAACCACCTCACCAGTCTAAATTCTAAGTGCCGGAGTCTTTTAGACATATCATTTGTGCTGAAATCTGTCAGAAGTTTCCTCAACAAAAGGGAGATTACACCTGGACCACATTCATAGAAAACACTCACATGATCGACAGAGGAAAGGTTGAGTTGAATCTTCTCCAAATTCAAGTGATGAAAACATACAGTCGAAAGCTGAAATGAAGCTGAGAAAATTTCAACCTCAAAGGAACCTTTTTGGGAAATTATGACACAGTGAAAATTGGACTATAATGGAAGTCTATATACTCTATAATTTTATGGTTTTCCAAACAGTATATCATCTCACTTTGCATTGTGTTCACATAATTAGATGTTTGAAATGGAAAACAATATTTAGAAGAAGGCAGAGACATAGTCTTAATGAGACTCAAACAGCATAAACAGAAAAGATAAATTTAGGTGTCTTTATATTTTAATCATACGAATAATAATTCTGGTGTAGAAAGTGAGCTGGATTTTTTTATGGCTTTCCATCACTGAGATTCTTTGTCACATACATAATGCCAATTTTTTTCTTATAAGGTACATCAAGCAAAATCACTAGTAGAGGATGAAACAAAAAAGTGTATAAAATTATTAGATTTATTTTTAACTGGACTTAAATTAGACATGTTGTGAACTATGATTGTATGAAAGGATTTAGAAATTTGGGTCTTGGAGTCAGTATATTAAAGCTCCTGTTCCAAATAAGTTCTCCTTTAATAGCGTAAACTCTAATTTTTAAACTTTTATGTACATAATGTGTTTTGATCATAATTCCCTCCCATCACTGTCTCTTGTTGCCACTCAGCGGTATCTCTTCCACTGAACCACTTCCTCCCTCCAATCAGCCCCTCCACTATTTTCATGCCTTTATTTTATTTTTGCCTTCCTTCATTATCCATGTCAGCATGTTGATAGACACAGTTCTGTGCAGGTAAGTACAGCTGGTCTGAGGTCATGAATGCAATGGCCACCATGTGTCTGGAATACAGTGTTCCAAAGCACTCTGCTCATTCTCTGGCTCTTACATTGTTTCTGCTACCCCATCCATAGTATTCCCTGAGCCACGGTGGGTGAGACAGAAGTGTCTCATTCAATGCTAGGTATTTCACTGTAGATTCTTCTCGGCTCTTTGGTGTATGAGTAGTCACCACCATCTGCAAAAAGAAGTATCCCTAATCAAAAGTGACAGCAGCACTACTATATTGGAATAAGCATGAGTATTTAGAGGGAAATTTGATGGCCACAACATCTCCGTTTTGTCAAACGACAGACTTTCCAAGCCATAGGCTTTGAAGAGGGGTGAATTCCCTTCTGTGAAGCAGGCCTCAAATCCGCTCACAGAACAGCTGGTTATCTCTACAGTAGCCATGCCCTGTTGCTCTGGTGGGCTCATTTTGTTTGGCTGATTGGTGTGAACCTCACAGGGTTTACTACTGGCTAAGACTATTGTTGCGTTTCTTAATTTCATGTTTATTTACAGCTGAATAAGATTCCATTGTGTATATATGCACCACATCTTCATTATCCATTCATTACTTGATAGACATCTAGATTAATTCCACTTCCTAGCTATTGTGAATAAAGTAGCAATCAACATAGATGAGCAGGTATTTCTGTAGTCTACTCTAGAGTCTTTAGGGTTTATGACCAGGAGTGGTACATCTGGGTCAATGTGGTAGATCTATTTTTAACTTTTTGAGGAATTCCCACACTGGTTTCCATAGTGACTGTACTAATTTACTCTCCCTCCAACAGTGGATGAGGGTTTCTCTTTCACCCCATCCTCACTTGCATTTGTTGTCATTTGAACTTTTTATGATAGCCATTCGAAAGGGAATGAGATGGGATCTCAAAGTGGCTTTCATTTGCATTTCCCAGGATGGCATAACAGAGGAACCGTGCTCACAGCTGCCACTGGAGTTGGGAAGCAAGTAGCATCCAGGCTTGCCCATAATGTTCAACCGATTCTAGATAATATGACTGAATCAATGATTTTTCAAACTTTTACTCACTGTCTTCTACATATGAAGGACTTGCTGGACTCCTCCTGCATTGGTCTTTGGGAGAGGAAACTGAGATTAAGGGAGGTTATAACTAGTCAAGCCATTTTCTGTAGAACACATATCTGTTCCATGTTAAGAAAGAAAGGAAAGAGTCCGGGGAGATGGATAAAGTGTATGCCATACAAATATAAGGAGCAGAGTTTGGATACCTAGCTTACAAGCAAAGGCCAGGAATAGTGGTGTGTATCCATAGTCTCAGGAGACAGGAGAATAAGAAGCTCATGGGATGTCTTGTCTGGCAAATGCAGGGGAACAACAAGAGACTCTACCTTCGATAATGTGGAAGGCAAGAACCAAGACCTCCTTCTGCATGCCTTGTGCCCCCTTCCTGACATAAACAAGAGAGAAAAAAGAAAAGCAGGCTGTCACATAACCTAATTACTTTTTCTGTGTTAGGAAATATGGTATCTTTCAGTTAGGATTATTAGGAGGGTCAAGTGAAATTATATATGAACATAAATTCATTTAGAATATAAGAGATATCTGTGATGGTCTCATCTAGGTGTCCCCCACAAACGAATGTGTTCTGAATGCTCAGTCCCCAGCTGATGGCCGTTTGAGTTTTGGAACTTTGTTGGAGCTGGATTGTTGGGGACAGGCTTAGGGGGGTTTTAGCCAGCTTTGCTTGCCAGTTTGGGGCACACTTTCCTGTTGCTGTTGTCCACCTGATGTTGGCCAGGTGGTGATGTCCAGCCTCTGCTTATGCCTTGTTTCTTCCTGCCATCATGGAGCTTCCCCTAGAGTCTGTAAGTGAAAATAAACCCTTCCTCCCATCAACTGCTTTGGGGTCATGTTCTTTTCTGAGCAGTGAGAAAGCTGTCTGCAACAATATTTAAAATCCAAAATGTTCTCCCAAACATTGTAGTTTTTTCCTCTTGGCCTCTAATTCAAAGAATATTAGAATCTTATTTTTTCTTCTTCTTTTCTATTATAACAGCAAGAAAAGCTTCTTTAGAAACTTTTGTGCTTTCATTGTTTCTCAACTTTGTTTTACAAGGGCAGTATAAAAAGGAGAATAGTAGGTATGAAACAAAGGCTTTCAAGTGCAAGATGTAGATACTTTAATTAAAGGATAATGAAAAAGTGACTAGTCCTCCAAATCTTTAATAAAGGTAGTTAATTCTCCACTAATGCTGTACGAATTATGCTCTGGTGAGCCAGGACATTTTATTCATAAGCAGGCAACATTATTTGCTTTTAATTAACAGTCCTATTTTTGATTTGTTGATCACCATTAAGAGAAAAGTGATACCAAATATATTTTACTGTTTTGTAATCATATTCAAAAAAATTAAGCAGCAAGTCTAGGTAGACTATTACTCAGTTATTATAGTGAACATTATGTGGATCAAGTCAATAGGCAGCAATTGTCTTCTCTAGATATGTCCTGTCCAAACTTCAACCTTTATCGATAGATAAGAACACTAAACAATTTTAGAAATTAAAAATATACATTATTTAACAACTCACTGAATGGAAAAATAATTGCAGATTATATATCTGATAAGCAGTTAACACTCCTATAATTCAACAATGGCAATAAAGAATATAGCTTCATTAGAAAATGGCCAAAGTACTTGAAGTTTTCTGAAGAAGATACACAAATGGCCAATTAACATTTGAAAAGATGCTGGGCCTTATTCCTCATTAGCAAAATGTCCATCAAAACCACAAGGAGATGCTACTTCACACTGCTGGTGTGACTATCAGAACAAAACAAAGCAGAATTGGTGAGGAGGTATAAAAGCAGCGTCCTTAGACAATGATGGTAGAAATAGAAAATGATTCAGCTGAGCAGTATGGCAATGCCTCAAAAAAATAAAAATAGAATTTTCACATATGATCTGGAAATTTCACTTGTGATTACATACCCCAAACAACTGAAAGAGGGTTTAAAGAATATTTTTTCGCTTGTGTTCAGGCTGCATTATGCACAGTGACCAAAGGTAGAAGCATTCCAAATGTTCACTGGTGGATGAATTGGTAAACTAGATGTGATATACACATAATGTAATATTGTTCAGCCTCAAAAATAAAGAAGAGTTTGACATATGGTTCAACATGGATGAGGCAAAGTGACTCCTCCAAGGTACACTGCTGCTGTGATGTGGCAGGGACACAAGTTTATGTTTTTGCCACAAAACCACCAATTCCCAAATGGAGGGCTACAGAACTGTGACTTTCCACTTAAGGTATTTTTCTGGTCCGTAGTAAATGAGGAAAATGTAGAACAGTAGTATGTCTTGTCACCTCCATTTTTCTGAGATTGTGTCCTCAAAGTTTTGAGTATTAAAAATATACCTTCTTTTTATAACTCAATGGTAATTGTGTGCAGTAGAGTACTGTTTTAATGGTGTGAAATCCACAAGCCTAGTTCCCAAAGCACTAACCCACAGTAGGATTGCATGAAAAGACATCATGGTACAGTCTTCCCAGCATCTCGCTTGTCCCTGAAGGAACTTGATGGAATGATGGTTTGGGAGAACATTTACCAGGCGAGGAGCTGAGACAGACTCTAATCTTATCTCTTTCATTAATTTGCTTCATAACTTTGGTAAATCACTTAATTTCTCTGAGTCTGTATCATCATGTAGGATTTTGTGTGCTTAAAGATAAATTTTTATATTTTGAAATATGGGGATCATTAAAATGAATTAGGGATGATTTTCCTTCATTATGAGTAATTCATCAGCTCTGCCATATTTGTGTGAAATGACTAATACAATTTTTTTTATTAAACCAAGTACACACAAAAAAATTGATTAAGGCAATACTGGCTTACCCAGAATGGTATTTTATTCACTGCAATTACTATTTCTGGATAATCTAGAGTTCTGTAATTTAGCAGTAAAAATATTGAATAATCCAAATATAATCAAAGTTAGACTTTTTAAAATCTCCTATCTTTTGTGTGTGTGTGTGTGTATACATACAGAGCATGTGTGATGTGGTGTATTATATGTAGTGTATGCACATGTGTACAGGTGCCAGAGGAGACCTTAGAGTGCCCTTTTGCATTGCTTTTCCACATATGTCCTTTAGAGAGAGTCTTCTTCAACCTGGAGCTACTATTTTCCCATCTCCACCCTCCCATGGACTGGGATTACAGTTGTGTAAAATCTCTTTGCATAGAGATTTTCCTTGTTCTTTGGGAACTGGGTGTAAATGAGAGGTGTTTGCCAATCAGCCTCTGACCTCTGATGTCTCTGGAAGGAAGGCCAGCCACATTGCTGTCCACAGTGCTGTTCCAGCCCTATTGTAATGTTAACACACTTGGGATTTCATTATATTCATGATGCTATACAATCTTCCAAATACTCGAATGCCACACCAGCTTTGAAACTCAGATTTTCATACGCATCTACCCTCCTCCTTACAGCATTTGTATTTTTCATTTACTAAAATGATGTGTGTTAAGTCCTGAATAAGGCCTCAAGGGCACCATTCATATCTCAGGAGCTCCTCGTCTGATAGAGGAGTTGGCCTTTTTAAAGCAAGGCAGTGTGACATATTGTAATATATATGTATCCTTCATTACATCACTATACTTAAAACATTTGGTCTAAGTGAAAATCTTTGCAAACTACTTTCATAATTTTAATTTTTTATTTGCATGTGTGTGTTTGCACACACATGCATGCATGTGCACCAGAGCCCCTTGCTGCTATAAATGAACACAATCCACACGCACCCCTTTATTTGTATCCAGCATACACGAGTGGCTTGGGAATTGAATCCAGGCTAGCAGGCTTTGCAAGCGTCTTCCCAGACTACAAAGTATTTTATATGTTTCTTTATGTGATAGGGTAGCTGCTACTTTGGCATTAAGGATTGGACTTATTATGTAAAAACTATGCAGGCTGGAGAGGAAATTTTCTGCCTTTCATGGAACTAAGGGTTTAAGTGGTTTCTTTGGGAAAATGTAGGTGAAGCCTCTCTTGATGGGAGCAAGAAGAGCCAGATTCAGGTGAGTCCTTGTTCTTCCATCTGGGATGAACCTTCAACATCCGTCATTGACAATCGTGCCTGCTTCTCTTTCAGGGCCCAGGGAGCCCTACATGGGGATGCATAGGAACCTGAATAGATTTTACCTAAATATTTCTTCATTCTGTGGCTATCTCATTATTTAAAATAAGCTTATCAATTTGTGGTTTTATAACATGTTTATAAATGATTTAGTGATGCTTGCCATACAAGCATGAGGACCTGAGTTCAGATCCCCAGCATGCCTTTGTAATCTTAGCACCAGGAGACAAAGGAGGAGTCACAGGGCTTGCTAGCTAGCTTATCTAACACAATCAGTGAGCTCTGGGTTCAGTTCAAGACCATGTCCCACACACATCTGAAGAGATACATATGAATACCACATACATATACACATGCCAAAAAATTCATTGTTCTCGGGCTGGAGAGATGGCTCAGTGCTTCGTAGGATCTAGGTCTATATGAATGAAAAAGTATGTTTCCAGTTTAGTGTCCAAGCATTATTACCACATTCCTAGAAGTTACTAGATAAGAGTTTCCCTCATACTTACCCTTCTCCCCTCCCTTCTTTCATCTAAGTTTGAAGAACCTGTATTTGGATGTAGCAGATGATAAGTTAAAATGAAACAGTGCTGGCCTGTTTCTTTCTGTTCTTATCTGGACAGGGCTAGCAACCATCAGGCAGTGTGGGAAAGACCCAGTGTCCTGAGAGGCTGGCTCCTCCCTTCTCTGGACTCCTAAGGCTATATTAGTATTGGTTGTGTACATTTCAAATGCAACATTGGAATGGTTTGGTTATTTTTTTCCTTTCCCAGTACTGTGATTTTTTTTTTTAAGAGTAGCGGTTCTGTCATACAAGCATGATATTGTACATGTAGTTGGCCCTCAGAGGATAGCGGGGTGAGTGGGGTCTTCTGATAGAGACCCTCAGTTTTCTATATGCCCTTCCGTGATCATTTTGTAAAGATGTTATCTCTCTTTATTTTGTGCTCAAACTGCTATTGGTGGTGACATACAATTTTTTTTTGTTTATCTTTATTACCCAAAATTAGATACATTGATTGAGTAAATATTGTGCTCCAATTGGCTGGGTATCCTCCTCAGTGGGCATACTGGAACAATCCATATGGCAATGGGTTATGGATAGCACAGGAGGCAACCAGGTCCTCCCCCCCACCTTTATGAATTATAGCTGAGGGGGGTAATGTCTCTGGGTAATCTCTCCCACCATGGCTCTTACAATCTTTCCTCCCCCTCTTTCTCTCAGTTCCCTGAGTAACAGAGGGTGAATTTTAAGTCTGTTTCATTGTTGTTATGGTGACCTTAAGAGTCTCTGTGCTTCTATTTTAAGTTGTATTGGAAGTCGTTGGTGTCTGTCTCACTGACTTAACCTGGGATGACTGATTTGCTGTGGTTATAGGTCTCTTTCTTGCCCCACCACTGTCTCAAGTGTTTCATTTGGGGCCTACACCATAGGCCTGGGGTGGTTCATCTCTTGCTGGGATATCTATCAGCCTTCAGCCTGTGATTCTTCAGTGGAGTTGGAATGACCAGAGCTCTCTCGCTGCCTTCTGAAAAACACAAACAGAATCTTCATCAGAGAGTGAGATCAGTATAGGTTAAATGAAACACACATTCCTAATTTGGCAAAATTCTATTGAGATTAGCCTCTCTGTAGTTCTTTGGTAATAGGGATTTCTTTATTGGAGCCCCATTTTTTGGTTCCTGTAGGATTTTGCCCTGAGTCCCAATGCCAGTTAAGGGTTCCTTGTCACTGAGTGGATTACTTGACCAATTTAAAAGCTGTTGAATACCACCCCTCCAGTTTTGGTGTCTCTATTGCACCGGTGATCATTTCTTGGTCTGTTGATTTCTCCCAGAATGTTGTGTGTTCAGCCTTCTCATGGCAACAGTCTGCACTTTGTATCCATGGTCTCTGCTTTCTCCAAATTTCATTGACCAATTTCCCCTGGTAGCTTATGTTGTGCCTTCCAGTCCTGCACTTACTACCATCTGGGTGCTGGACACCATTCTTGATCTCGCAGGATCTCTCCATGTTGTTTGATGTCTTTCTGGGGCTTCTTCAGCAATATGATCTTACCTTTGGCCTAGGGTGGGTATTCGAGAGCTTTGACAGAAATCTGTCATGTTTTGGGGACCTTATAGGTCTCTTTGATCTAAAGCTCAGTGTGGGAAGGATCCAATGACTGGGACCAGGAGTTGCAGGTCTGATCATTTTGATAGTCAGATCATCAAGGAAATTATGTTGCCTTGCAGTGAGGTATTTGACATCAAAACTTAGCATCTTAAAGGCATGATCATAGTCTATAGCTAATGACTGTTTTTTCTGCTTTGGACTCCAAGTGCTGCTTTTGTTAAAAAAGTAGGAATTGAGCCTGTTCTCTTCTGACTCTTCCCAGGAGTATTTCCATCCCAGCTCATGCCGCATAGTGGTGGGGCCAAAGGAGACCACATGAGGCAGCAGCCTCTTTCCTCTATCCTTTCCTAACCTTATCAAGTGTTGGGCTGTTTGTATCTTTTGAGCCAGTTCAAGAGTGCTTTTGGACTCACTCGACTCCACCCTAAATATCTTCATGGCCTTGGACAGACTACTTCAGCCATCCATTAAGATGAACTTAAAGCTTGCCTCCTGGGGTTGTTATGAAAATAAGATAAGGTAGCTAATAGACATTGGTTCTGTTCCATTCTTTCTCTGTGTAAAGAATAGCAAATGACGGGAGCATTATTTCTGTGGCCTGATTCATAGGTGCTATATTTACAGTTCAGATCTCTACAGTAATATCATAGTTTTTATATTTCAGATCTCTGCAGTAATATCACAATTTTTTTCATTTTTATTTTCAACAACTAGATGAACAAGTCTTACCCCCATTTCCTCCTCCCTGGATCCAACCCTCTGGGGCCCTCCTAGGTGGGCTTGCAGGATAAGTGCATGGTATAGGGGGTTATGGATTGTTCAAGAGGTAGCCAGTTTTGTTTGTTTGTTTGTGTGTATATGTTATTGCTGAGGGGAGTGATGGGTCTTGGTATTCTCCCCCACCTTGGCTCTTATAATCTTTTTGTCCCCTCTTCTGCTCAGATTCCTTAGTCATGTTGGGTGAGTTTTAGGTTTGCTTTACTGTTGAAGCATAAAAGATCTGGGTTAAATTTACAGAGATAAGGATAAAACCTTGTACAGATGATTTTAAAAAGTATATCAATCTCTACATTAGAAAAACTCACTTGAACATAATTTTGATTGAAGCCCTTGCTTCAAATACATGGATGTATTTACACTTATCTGTGGGATGGAGTACCCAGCAGTTTAAGACTTTTAATACAGATCCTTCCAAGCTCTCTGCCCAAGTCACGGCTCTGTTCTGTTACACTCATGCCCTTCTTCCTTCTGCATGGCCCATTGTAGTGTCTCCTCTTCTGACGGGCTGTCAAAGCAGTTGGACAGTGGCCACTTGAACGACCTGTTTTTGCCAGACTACTTCTTTTCATTTTTGTTCCGTACAATTGTGCCTCACAGAAAACATTTCTGCAGTGAAAATTATTTATTGGCTGCTTTAGTTTAATTATTTTATCCCAGTATCCAAAGAGGAAGACAGAACTAATAAACTGTTTGGATGATGCCCTGGTCAGTATAGGAGGCAGTTTATGGCCAGTGTGAGAATGCATGTGGTCACTGTGGCTTCTAATGCCTATCCTGCTTCATCCCTGCCCTTCTGTGTAGTCTTATCCTGGCTTCTTCCTGTACACAGTAAGTGCAAAGCTTTCTGATTCCTGGACATACTCATTGCCACTTTTCCAGACTCTTAAGTCTTCATTATATCTTCTATCGCACTGTACCCTTCTCAAACTCTCAAATACTTTCTCTTCAACCTAACAAAGGGCTACCTGGCAAAGACTCCCTTGCCACCTTTAGGTAGCTCATTGGATGGTAGTTTTCACATGGCTGTACATGCTGTTTCCTCATCTACATAAAACCTCTGTGAAGAGAATAATACTGTCTTATCACATTTGGACTCCTCCCAGCTAGACTGATTTCTATTAGTGATACTAAAGAAGTATGAGGAATTCAAATTCAACATATTCATGAAATTAAAATACTTGCCTTTTTTCTTTGGGGAACTTAGTAGGAAATTTTGAACATGAAGATATGGTGTGTATGTTCACACAGGGTGCCTATTACACTTAAGGGAATGTAGTCAGTCAACAGTGAAGAATGTTCTAACACAGTTTCCTGAGGAGGGACTCTATAGTTCACTTCTGATACACTGTGTAAAAATTAGAGAGTGGATACACTTAAAAAGCAATGTATATGTTCAATGATGAAGGAGCTATGAAAATTCCCAGGGCTCCAAGGGACACTGCACACATTGGAAGTCTAGATCTAGCTCATTCCTCTGACTCAAGAGTATAAAATGCAGAAATCGCTTGTATTCAGAAGACAAGGTCATGGAATTTAAATATGAGAATGCTGAAAGGATATGGCTTATGACCTCAAATGTTGTCAGACTTATGCTGTTACTAGATCACAGCGGATAAGAAGTTCTTGGGGATTTTTGTCTTTGGTTCCGCCTCTTACTAGTTAGCTACCTTTTCTACCTAAGGCCTGCTCTTGACACCTGCCCTGCAGCCTCTGTTCTCCTGACCTTTGCTTTCTCAGTACCAGTTTGTCTGGCTGTCAACCAAACATCCAGTACAGCCTTCTGTCAGGGCCTCGGGAGTACTGAGCTAGATAGCCATAGATCCTGTAGAGCTATGGTAGTCATTTCAGTTGTGGAAACAGTTTGAGGTGAAGTCACTGCAGCGGCGAAGAATGGGAAGTGGTTATGGTGGCCCATCAGGCTGGAGAAATTGAGTTTTGTTCTTAGGCTAGAGAATTCATTTTTAAAAGTAGACTGATAAGATATTTTAGATTAACATGCTATTAAGGGATGGGTTAGAGGGTAAATGGTGACATTGAGAGAGACAATGCATATTCAGTAATGCTATATAAGTGTACTGAACTCTATGTCTGTTGTAGTTGTCTGAGTATGAACTTATATGTATCTCAGGTGCCATGACAATGTGTCTTGGATGAAATCTTAGTCCAAAGAATCGTAACTACAAGGAATCAAATGGTATTTTACGTGCTTAAAACTAGCATTTAGAATTGTTTTTGTCATTGCCATTTTTCCTACCCATGCTCGCTTTAAACCCTCAAACTCTCATATTCATTTGAAAGGAAATAAAACTTGCCAAGGATTCTTGAGTAGAGGAGTTTTTCATCACTCACTCAACATTGCTTTAGTAAAGTACAATACTAATAGAAATTCTGCTTGATTATGCTTTCTGTAATTTATTTTTAAATTCTTTGGCATGGGCCCTTAAAAGTGTGTGAATTAATCAAGATCACAAAGATGGAAAGCCCATATTCTAGGCACATAATTATGAAAATTCAAGATATTTAGCTGTAATTTCAAGGACTTATAAAGTCAATAGTAAAATGATTCTATATTTGATCAACAAGGGACACATGGACTCTTTTTTTGCAATGTTAAGATGAAGAAGCTTTAAGATCTTTTACTATCTCATGAACAGATATTTTGTGAAGCTTTTTCCATGGTGAGACACGTATGTCTGTTCACCTCAGATAGGACACAGACCAAAGTCCAACTGCACCAAAACAAGTTTTGGTGAACCAAAGAGTTTTTTGGGTTACTCACAGGGGTGGAAGGGTTGCTTAGCATGAGTGATTCAAAGGCAGCTGGATTTCTGAAGCACAATGCAAGATTGTAACAACTTGGCTGTTCACAGAGTTTCTCCTCAAGCACTTGTTTACCCTTCATATAGCTTTAGGCAACTCACAACCTTTTAAGTTTCCACTTTCTCAGATTTGTTGACCTCTTGAGTCTACTATGGTTTTCCCCTCCTTCCCTCAAGAGGGAATATTTTAATTCAGAGAGAATTGTTCCACAACACTGATCAGTGTGCCCCTCAGTAGTTGTTTCCTGCTCCTCTCACTTTGGGGAGTGATCATGTGACCTTTTAAATTTCAGCTCTCCTGACTTGTTGGCCTCCTGAGTCTCCAGAGCTTCTTCCTCCCTCAAGGAGGAAATAATTCAATTCAGAGGAATTTGCTGTGAAGCACCAAGATTTGAGACTCCAGCAAATCAAATTTGGAGATCTAGTTACATTTTGAACATCTCTATGGATTTATGCTGCTGGACCATTCTGCATGCTAGACTGCCCTATACCACCTGAATTAATGCTGAGAGTTACAAAGAACTATCATGGTGCCCTCTGATTCCACTCAGCTTTTGATGCAAAGTGTTGTTGGAACACACACACACACACACACAGAGAGAGAGAGAGAGAGAGAGAGAGAGAGAGAGAGAGAGAGAGAAACACACACAGAGACACAGAGAGAGACAGAGAAACCTAAACCACAAAAACTAGAGTGACTTCTTATAGAACTTATTATCTAAATATTCTTATATTTTGCTGCTAATAGATGTTGGCATATGTGACAAATGGAGCATGGTGGTGGGAGATGGTATCTGCCTGTCTCAGCTACCAGAAGGAACCCATTATCAACAAATAATCAACTAGCTTAATATACACAGCACACTTTCTGAAAATGGCTAAATTAAAAGGGAGGGAAGGAGGATTTTCAAGAGAGGAGCATATATCAGTTTGGTCGGTGTGCTTCTCATGAGCATTGTATCTCTTAGATGGATTTGTCTGGGGGATGTGTCCCCATGTCCCTTTGATCTTTGGTCATATATATGTGTGTTCTCTAGCTTATTTTCCCATTAGATCCACTTTGAAAGAAAGTAATGGTACACTCTATCCATTATTCAATTAACACACAAGGTATGTTACGCTCTTCTGCTGGAACAAAATACTATTAACTGTATGCCTTATACACAGAGAAATTTACTTTTCCAAGTCTGGAAGCAGTGAAGTCCAATATTAAGGCACTAGCAAATTCATTGTGTCTTAGGAACCTATTTTCTAGTTCATAGTGTCTCCAGTATTCTGTCCTCACAAGGTGAAAAGGATAAGAGATTACATTCTCTGCTTCCTATAATATCATCTTGGAGGTCAGGATTTCAACATAAGAACTTTGGAGGTGGAGGTACAGACTCAGATCAGAGCAACAAATATGGTTAATTTATACTAGATTATACCTATGACTACAATGACATGGGCAGAGTTCAGTCACTCCTGAATCCTTTGCCACATACTTTGAGACTTTTGTGAGATACAGGTTTCAAGACCTGTATTAACATGAAATTTAAAAAGACCTGAAACCTTAGCACATACCTTAAGTGCCAAAAAGCTTCATTAACATATTTTCTGCCATAAAAAGGTTACTTATGAGGTAAAGTGTACATAGTATTATCTAAAGTACATTGCTTACGTTTATGGAAATGTGAGTTCCCAATCACTAGCTTAGCACTATGGCTTTAGCTTGTTTTCATCTGAAGGCATTGCCTGAGAAGGAAAAATTAATACTGTCTGCTTCTACTACTCACAAATTGTGTTTTGTATTTCTGTGATATAAATTCTTTGATGTAAGAGAAAACTCCAAATCTTTTTTTTTTAATTTTTTTATTGTCCATAATGAGTTACAACATTTAGTGGGCAAACAATGAGTTGTTATCCCCAATTCCCTGCTGCCCTCCCCTCCCCCCTCAACTGGATAACCTCCTCCATGGGTCGTCTGGATCAGTCCTTGTGACAGGGGACCATGGATAGACTAGTAATCAGCCTGGTTCTCCTGTCCGTACCTCTGGATAGTCTCCCCCACCACGGCTCTCACAATCTTTCTGCCTCCAAATCTTTTTTAAAGGAAAAAATCCCTGAGATAGTCTGTTAAACATGCACACTATCTCAAGAGCTCAGGGGGTTGCACATAAGTAGAAGCCAGTGCTTATGTCTGCGCTGCTGTGTGTGTGATTTGATTACAAGTCAGGTGGCTTTTTGGATAGCCAAGAAGTTCTTGTTAAAGACTGTAGAACATTTTGCAGTAATTCTTTTTGATTTACTAAGACAATGAGAGTACGATTTAGATAAAACACTAGAATTTTCTAGAAGCAGAAGACAAAGAACCATGATCCTCTATACCTTTGTTCTTTTCTGTTATTCCATCTGTCCTTTCTAAGCAAAAGGATTCTCCCGAGAGGGCAGCAGTCATTGCATAGCAGAGAACAGGACCCTTTGGTGGTGGAAGAGCTAAAGTTCTTGCTTCTGCTGGCAAAAGAGAAAAAGACTGAATTCACAAGCCAAGCTCCACTTCTCTTCATGTGTTTACACATCTATAGCTCTGAGCTTCAGGTCAGTGAGCTCTAGGTATATACTTTTCCTCCTCTGCAGCACATGTGTGCTTGAAAAGCTATGCTGATGAAGCATGTTCACAGATCCCATGGAAGGGTTGCCGCTGACTTACATTATAACCGCACAGTTGTACCTCAAGTTGAATTGGTATCCTCCACTTAGCAATGCCTTTAGCTTTTTACTCCAGGCTTTTGGTCAGGAAATCAATGCAGGAAGCAATGGCCGTGTGAGGCAAAGGCAGAGGGGGTGTCTGCTTGGCTAAGGGATGTGGAGGCACTGTGTAGGAGCAGAAGAGTGTAGGGTTGGAGAGCCAGCTCTAAGTTGTTCTGCAGAGCTCTGATCACAGGTGTTCCTAAGCAGTTGAGCTCCTGGTGCTTCACAGGCAACTGTAGTGGTTGCTTTAAACTCCTTTGTTTTGCTATAGATGATTCACATTAGTCCTGATTGAAGAATAATGAAATAGTATGTTGATTATTACTACATTGAGAAATGTTGAGTTACCTTCTCCAAAAATCATCAAAACTGTTAATGATTATAGAAGAGGGGTCAAGGGTAAAGGATTAGTCATGAACATAGAGATAGTCCCAGCCTGCCTCCATCTCTCCAGTGTTCCTTCTTGCAGTTTCAAATCCTTTGTTTTCTATACAGGTACCATCCTCCGCTAAAGTTTTTCAATGTCTCTCATTCTTCTACTCATTATTTAATTGTGCTGTTCCCAGTGGCCCTCAACTCCCTTCATTTTTCTTTTCCTCCTACTACTTTTTTATAAAACCTCAAGATAAACATTCATTTAAGAACTATTACTGACCTTACTCTGAACCTCCCCGGAGTCTAGTGTGCTGTTCTTTCTTTATCCCAGCACTCAGCACAAATCCAGTTCTTCATTTCTTTAGTTGAGACTCTTCCCAGCTAGGTAAGGAGCTGTTGCTTGTCTTCTGCAATGCTTGACACTTAGATACTTAAATAACACTTTCTGAAAAATGGCTACATGGATAGATGACTTAATGGATGAGTGAATAAATGGAAGAATGTAATGTTCATTAAGAGGGCAGAATTTTAGTATAACCAGTTTGAGCCAGAACATGCATATTTGATAGATTTTTAGAATTAAGTACAGGTTGATTATCTGATTTATTTAATGGTATATAAAGTGAAAATTATAAACCAAAAGTAAGATGTAAAAGTCAAAGTATGAAAGCTGATAAAATCAAAGTTACTTCTTTGGCTGAAAATGAAAGAATAAAAGAAAATAACCATGCACGTGTTGGTTCTAGAAGCCATCTACAAATGCATTTCTATCATTTCTTTTTTTGAAAATGGTTTCTTATTGTGTAGTATATTAGATTTCTCTAGCATAGTGCTGGCAAGTTTTTCAGTTAATTATATGTTCATTGGCAAAGTGTTTGAAAATATTGTGGTAAACTTTGAAAGTGTGTGCCGTTCAGTCTCCATGACATTTCCATGGCAGTGTTTTGCTTTTTTATTGCATTTTGTTCACTTATCACTTGAGTCACTTGCCAGCTTTTGTCCTCAAGATGGAGTAGGTTTAAGTTTTGGATGAAAATATGCAGAATGGTATGAGAACCTAACTGTATTGCATAATTAGAATTACATTGTACAGTGACAAAGAAAACACGTTTACAATTAACATTTGGCTGTATAACTCTAAGAGGACTTTTGGGTAACTAATTTGAGTAACCTTTGCAGACCAGCCTGGGGTGGTAACACTCAACTTGATCTTATAAACAACTAATTAGTCAGTATTTGTACATATACCATTAGATATGCATCTCTATGCTATTTGTATAACTTATCCACAAGAACACACATTTGTGTTTTATGTATTATGCACTAAGTTGTGTATGTATGTTACATACAGATAAGCTATGTCTCCCAGCTTCTTACATAAAATAGCTGCTGGTAGCAGTCAGTGGTTCCCCTACAGGGATGTGAGATGGTACAGACCAGTGGTCCAACAGTCCCCAGAGCACTGCAAATATCTGGTCAGAATCAGTAAAATAGCATATTGTTCTATGTCTTATTTGGGTTATTTTAGAATTTCCTGGCAGCCTACCCAAGGAGAACTCCTTGACCTCATTTAGCGAGCTCTAAGTGAAACATCTTGCTCAGAGCACAGCAATGGGGTTCAGATGTGTGTTGTTTTGTTTCAGCTTTTTCCTTTTAAAATTCCATAGTAAATTGGTTCAATGTGATTTGCTTATATTGAAGTCACCTGATAGCAAACTTTGTCACATATGCATCAATCTATAAACTAATGTCCTCTGGATGAAATTACTATACTAACTGAGAAATTGCCAGCTCCCAACTCTAGACTGTTCCTAATGCAAATCCCAACAAAAAATAAAATGATTTTGTGTTTAAAGTAGTTTGTCATGTCCAAGGTGTTTTAAATGTCTTCCCTAAAAGAGAGAACACATTTACCAATGTGTTTTGAAAAATTGGCAAAGAATGGCCAAGGACTCTGAGGCTGCCTCTGTGATTAAATGCCTCGGCTCATACTCTTACTTTATCCAAAACACATATGTTCTTGAGCTGCAAGAACTGGGCTCTTTAAGAAGCTAAATATGGAGAAGAATAGGACATCAAAATATTGCCTAAAATATAGCCTTAAAAATTCAGTGTAAACATTGCTGGATTTCTTTGTATTTTTGCTTATGTCTGTAACAATAGCCACCACGCTGCCTTGCCAGCAGTACCTGTGCTTCCTTACTTCATGCCACACCTGTTTTCAGTGCATACAGTAGTCCATTTAACTATAACCATAACCCAATGAGCTAAGAACTATTATTGTCTCCCAGTTTACAGATAAGGTCTCTAATCCTAGAGAGGTAAACATTTTTCAAGATTATATATATAGCTGGTTAGTCAGTGGGAGAGGTGGGATTTGAACCCACACGATTCAGTTCCAGTGTTTGTACTCTGAACAACTCAAAATATTTGGCATTGTATCTGGAGCTGACTCTAATTGTGGCCCAGAGTTAGTATTCAAATCCTAGTGCACTTCTTTGCCAGCGCTTGATCTGAAACTGTGGCAGAACACTGGGCATTCCAAACTCAGAATGATTTACAATATGGAAAGCACTTTCACCAGGACTTGTTCTTGTGCTCTTTACAATAAAATTAAGTTGTTATATGCTTTAAAAACTTAGCAGTATTTCTATATCTGTATGCCCATGTGGGAGCTTGAACTAGGCGCCCCCATTAACTCATGTGTTCTGAATGCTTGGTTCTCCAGCTGATGGCAGTTTGGGAGGAGGATCCTTGCTAGAGGAGGTGTGTTGCTAGGGGTGGAACTTGGTTTGTTGACCCTGGCTGCCAGCATTAATACAGCTCACTCTTCTGCTGCTGTGTCCACCTGGTGTGGCAGAGGTGATATTTAGCCTCTGCTCATGCCATCTTTTCCCGGTCATCATGGAGCTTCCCCTTCAGACTGTGAGCCAAAATAAAAACTCTTCTCCCATTAGCTGCTTTTGGTCTGGCAATGAGAAGGTGACAATAGTCATCTGGTGATTGTATATAGTAATGAATGAGAAATAGTCTTGCTCCTATGGAGCTTCTAATTTTTGAAAAGAATTACATAGTGATTATAATACTAGTAATCATCACTAATGTGAGAACATCAGAAATCGAGGTGCAGGGCTGACAGAGAAGCAAAATCTTGTTTTTACACCTTAGAAGGTCTGTAAAAGATCTGGACCATGGAAAGACCTGGAGGTACTTTAGGCTCCAATTTCAATCTCCAACATTTGGAGATTATTTCATCTCCCCTTTGCGTTTTCTCTGCTGTGAAAGGTTTGGTGGCACTCCTCTCCACCTAGGTGTGCATATGAACAGAGAAACCTCTTCTGCAATGACTTCCAGCTGAGGTCTGAAGCCTGCTCCTCCTGCTGCAACTTTCTGAGCCTTTGTTTTTTGCCAAACAAAACAAAACAGGAAAACAACTCCAAAAAGCAATCAATAACAAAAAACAAAAACAAAAAACACAAGAAGTAATTGAATGTGGGTTCTCCAACCCTGAGAATGCTAGCCTGGAGACTTCAGCTGCTGGCCAGTTCCTATTCAGGAAAGGCAGGGCAGCACTGAGCAGAGTGCAGAGACTTTCTTTCCATAGGAAAGTTAAGCACCCCGTTCTTCTCTAAAGCTTCTGTGAGAAGTGGGGTATTTGGAATCTGCTATTGAATTTCAGATATTTGCCCATATCAAATGACACTGGAAAAAGTCTCCACTTGAAGTGTTTAAAGGCACAGCACAGGAAATTTGAAGATGAATGAGGATACCAGTCCTAGGCTCTACAGTCTTTCTTATTTTAACATTTGCCACTTTCTAAGCTTTTCTACTTCATTTAGACTTTTTCTAGATCTTTCCTGCAGAATAGTTGTCATCACATCCAGAATTGCCAACTCATGCCTTGTCAGATTTATCCCAAATCTGAAGTGAAATATGTCTGGTGTCATGCCACGTGTAAGGTCATTTGGTCCATGCCATGTGTATTGGTAGAGCTATTAAGTCCTGGTTTCTGGTGATTTTTCATCTTGCTCATTAGAAACCACAGAGGTAGTAAATTACAGACTCAGGCTAGTTCATGATGCCTCCAATGTAAGCAGTCTCCCATTGGGTTCATAAGGGGCTAGGAGCCCAGCGTTCCCTGCTTTGACATGTTAGCATCATACAGTCATTAGGATGGATATTTACTCATCTTGCCTTTCACGAATATTTTAAACAGTTTTGTTTTCTCTTTAACACATAATATCTCCAGAGTATGCTATCTTGTCCTATATTCTAAAGTGTAGGTATAATAATGTCTGGCATAAGGTTAGACATGTAGATAATTCAATTTTATACTTAAGATGTTGCATTTTAATTTTACCAACAGGACCATATTTAAATACTGAGGATGCACTTTACAATAATTTAGGGAAAGTGTATTTTCATGGTACTTAATGAACTTGGCCCTTGTTAAAGTTTTTCCCACTTAGTTTCATATTCAACACGGTCCTTTACTAGTTTATACTGGATTTTCTAATTGCTCTCTTCCTCATTCCTTCTCCATATTTTTAAATTTAGAATTTTTTTATCTTTGATAAAATTAATACATCTCTCTTTTTAATAAGAAAAAATTCACCAAAATCAATACAGTTAAAAAATGAGAATAGCTCATGTTTTAAAAATAAATTTCATTATAAATATAAGCCTTACCACAGAGAACTCCAGAAACAAGTGAAATTTTTTCCAACATTAAGTAATAAAACAAACCTTAATTAAATGCTGACAGTAGAGGCAACACATTTAATACATTTTTTGAGATTGTCATAGCTTTAATATAAAATCCTTATTAGTAGGCCTATTATAACAAAAATGACTTATTGATACCTATTTATGACCACAGACATTAAAATATTTTAACACGCAGGTTATAACTAAAATGATATGTAAAAAAATACAGCATGGTAAATTGAATTTATTCCAGATATGTAAGCTTACATTAATGTTCAAAATTAATTACTGTAATTAATCATTAATTCTTAAAATTAATCAGTATAATAAAGGATAAAAGTATATGATTATATCAAATATTCAAAGGCAGAACTTACTCAAATTCAATGCCTAATTGTGATAAAAATTCTTGGAAAACTTAAAAGGTACCTTCTTTATTCTTTTCAAGGAAATCTATGAATGACTTAAAACTAGTAATTTTAACATAGTGAATGCTTTCCTTCTCAATCAATAAAAAGATATAGTTTTCCACTTTCAACCAGTTTTAACCAGCAGTGTCCTGAAGGTCCTAACGTAGGTAATAAAACAAGTAACAGACAGAAAACACATATAGGGTGAAATGGAAGAAGTGTAAAGCTATTTGCAAACATCATATAGAAAATTTTTGTAGAAATTTATATAGGATATGCCAAGGAATCAAAAATATTTATTAGAACTTTGAAAAAGAATACACTGAATTTAGTAAGGTTTCAAGATTTAAGGTTAGTATGAAATAGTAATTATTTCTATTCACTGAAAATTTGCAATGTGAAATTACAAACAATATGTTATCATTAAGCCCATGAAACAACTAAAATATCATAGAAGTTTAAAACTAATATACTGAAAATGATTTTTTAAATCTGTGAAAAATTTAAAAATACAAATAAATGGAGAGATATTTAAAATGAAGATTATATTAGTATGTTGGTTTTCTGATAAATATTGGACATGGTGCAGTCTAAAATTTATGTGGAAGTATAAGAACATGGAAATTTCAAACAACTGTTATGAAAAGGACAATGCTGGGAGACCAGTAATTTGAAAGTATGATATTTCAATTAGATCAGTGGAAAGAAATGAAATATCAGGACATATACATATAGTTCCACAGGGGTGGCGGGAAGATCACTAAACTAGAACTAATCAGTTAATTAAAGTCTCCTCATTGAAAAGCATTGCTAATAGGTAGACCACACACAGTGGGAATGGGTAATTTGCATACATACACAGGACAGGAGAATTGAATTCAGAATATACAGAGAGTCTTTACAACTCAATTCAAAAATACAGAGAAGCTTGTCCTGGTGGCACAGGTCCGTTAATTCCTGCTGCTCATGTGGCTCAAGGAGGAGGGTCATGAGTTCAAGGCCTGCCTTGGATACAGAGCAAATTCAAGACTATCCCCTATTTCCAAATAATGAGGAAAATAGTCTGAGCAGGGGTATGTCAGTGGTAGGGAGTCCTTGATCCTTAGTACTACAAAAATAAAATTTAAAAATGTAATGAACCTTCTTCCCTGAATAATTTTAATACAAATTATTTATGCATAATACAAGATGGCATAAGAATGTTTATTAGGAGGTGGCTCGGTTGATAAAAAGTTCAGTTTTTATTCCCATCAATCACGTAAAAGCTGGGTATGGTGGCACATGCCCATAATCCCAGTACTGGGGAGGTGGAGACAGGAGGGTCCACAGCACTTACTGGCTAGCTAGTCTAGCAGATCATTGAGTTCTGGTTTCAGTGAGAAACCCTGTCTCTAAAAAGGTTTGGGCTGGAGAGATAGCTCAGTGTTAAGATTGGTTGCATCACAAATATGAGGACCTAAGAGGGTCTGAATGGGTCTGCTTAGTCTTGAGTTCAGTATCCAGGATCCTTGTAGAAAGCTAGGCATGGTCACTCATGCCTATAATTCCAGTCCTGTGCAGGGGCAGGGGACAGAGATAGGATTACTGGGGCTCACTGGTCATTCAGTCTGACAGAAATATGGCAGCTCCAGGTTCAGTGAGAAACTCTATCTCAACATGTTTGAGTGATACAGGAGGACACCCAGTGTTCTGCTCTGCCACTCGCATCTGCACACACATAGGCATGCACTATACATACATACACCATACCACAAATACCAATGCAAAGAAAAATATTGGGAGAGTGACTGAATAGGCACCTGACATTGACCTCTGGCTTCCACATGCATGTTCACACATGAGCCCATTCACAAACACACATGCATACCACATACACATGCAAAAATAGGTGAATTTTTAAAAGAACATTATGCAAACATTTGAGGATGAAAGAATGAAAACATAAATTGGGAGAGAAATACAAATGTAAGTAGGAATTCAGCCTCACTGGAATAGCTAAAACTTATAAAATTGAGGACACAAAATGTTGGTGTGGGTGTGGTGATACCAAAACTCACACAGTGCTGGCAAAGATGTAAAATAGTATAGCCCTTTCTGTAAAAGTTCTAATTCCTTATAAACTTAAACATGGACCCTCACCATCTAGTTGTTTACTTTTAAAAGGCAAGCCTGTAGAGCCCTGTATAAAAATATAAAGCCTTATGTAAGAATGTTCGTAATAGTTTTCTCTATAATAGCAAAGTACTTAAATGGGAAGCATTTTGATGAATTCATTCATTGGAATAGTACTCACATAGTGGGATGTTACTCATTTAAACAATAGAACAGTACTCCTTAATTAACTAATGATATATTAAACAACAAAAATGAGTTATAATCGTCATGTTGAGCAAAAGAAAGACATAAATGGTATAAACTGCATGACACTCTGTATGACTTTATGTCAAGTAGGCATTGCTATCTGTGATGAATGGAAGTGTCAGAAGTGGTGAAAGTGCTCATCATCTCTGACTGTGCGTAAGCACACACAGGGAACACTTGGCAAGGCTCCTTAAGCTGTATGTTCACAAGAGTGTATTTGACTATGGAGCATTTTTACCCAGGTTGAAGAAGCATTTAGCAAACCTTGGGTTTTCAGTATTCCTTTAGGACTGAGGTCAGCACAGACCAAAACCAGTCACTCTTGCTTTTGTCTTCATGAGAATGCAGATACCTCCTCAGTCTCCTCTGGAAATCACATTCTGTCACTGTTTCTCCATATCCAGGCTCAAAATATAATGATCTCGGACTACTTTCTTGCGTTATCGGTTTCGTCTACCTGCCGATGAAGTTTCTTTTATTCTCTCCACTGTCAGTCTCCCGGTTGCTTCTGCATGTTTCTACAGCCATCTCTAATTCCTCTCTTAGCAGCGGTCTCCTCCTTTACCCTTATTGAAAATATCGATGTGATGTTTATCTTCTCATCCTATTCACGTCTCTGATATAAAAACATTTCTAGTTGTTCTAAGCCAGTGTACAAAATTTCAGAATTGTTATGCCAAAATTCACATTAATCTTTTGCTCCAACTTAAAAAAAATCCAATCAAGTCTATGACGTGATTTATCTCTACTTCTCTACTATAGGGATAGAATATTTGCGCCATCTTACAACTTCAGCATTTATTTGTACTTGTTTCAAAGAGAATTGAAATTGCATGTGAAGTCAACTTAAGAACTTCTTTTGTTTTTAGGTTAGATGAAGACAATGTTACTGAAGTTTTATTACTTAATCATTGGTTTCTTTAATGTGACAAGTGCAAACTGTGTGCCCAGTATATCACTGAGATTGGTAGATTTGTTTACAAAACAGCAAAAGCATTCTTTGTCTTAACAGAGCTTGAAGCTTACCATATTAGGAGTTCATGAAGTGTTTATAGCTTAATGGGAGAAGGATGTTTGTGTTTATGTGCCAAACTAGTGTGAACATGTTTATATTCATTGTAATTCGTGTGAGTTGATGTGAGGTATCATTTTGTTTGGATATCTAGGTAGCTGGCTAAGACATTGTTTTATTATATTTTATTATTATTATTATTATTATTATTATTAACCATTATTTTGGTAGGCTCTGAGCCTGTCCTTGTGCTAAAAGAGAAACCCAGGTTATCCACATTTGATTAGAACAATTGGACCAGCACAAGTATCTGTGAGGGTGTTCCTGATAATGATGATGCTTGAGTCAGTGGACCAAATGGGGAAGATACATGGTCAACGTGGGCAGCCACCACACTAGCAGCAAGAACTTAGAGACAATAAGAATGCAGAGTTCGGCCATTTCTTGCTCTGACACCTGAAGCACTTTTTAAATTTCTGCTCTTCTCTTGAACTTCAGATCTTCTGTAGCCTTTGAGCTCTAGGACTCATGACTGTGACCCCATAGCGTTTCTGACCTTTGAACCAGGATTGAGAGTTGCTCTATCAGCTTTCATGGTTCAAATAACTTGAACAGATTGGGACTGTCACAGCTGCTTCACTGATCCCCACAGTGGAACTTCTTACTTTTCATTACTAGATAAGAAAAATCTGCTAATAAATCTCTTCTCACCTCTCTCTGTAGAGTTTGCACAGAAAGATGTAGATCTCATCAGTTCTGTTTCCATGGAGAACTCTGTAAGGAACCATAAAGGTTCTCCACAGAAACAACAAATTATGTACAGGGTGTATATGTGTGTACACATATAAATATATATGTATGTACATATACACATATATGAAGCAGATTTATTATAAGGAGTAAGTACATGTGGTCATGGAAACTGGCAAGTCCAAAGTTTGCATGGCAGGCCAGCCAGCTGGACCTCAAGAAAGAGATAATATTGCAACTTGAGTATGGAGTTCAAGGCCAGCCTGAGACTACATAGTGAATTCTAGGTCAGCCTGGGCAAGAGCAAGACCCATCCTCCAAAAATAAATAAATAAATAAAAGCTTATGAAGCAATCATAATTAAGTTCTGGGAATCACATTTTATTTTCAAAAAGACCTGAAAGTAGGAGAACTAGTTGGAAATAAGAAGGAAACATGCTGAAAGTGGTGTTGTACATAAAATATGATGCTATGAGGGAGGATGAATGCAGAGTCACTAGGCTTTCAGAACTTGGTGGAAGGGATGAGAAGGGAAGATGACTGCATTTCTTCTGTGGGTTTGCTGTCTGTCTTAGTCCATTTGGGATGTTGAAATAACAGGCTAGGTAATTTATACAGAATGGGAATCTCTTTTCTCCTAGTTCTGGAGTCAGGAAAGTCCAAAATCAAAGTGCTTGTGAGTTCAGTTGTCTGGAAGGGTTTTATGTACACCACACACTTTCAGCAGGGTTCCTTATTTGTAGTTCATCCTGAAAAAAGCCAAAAGATTTGTCACTGTTTTCACACTAATCTACAATGATGATAAATATTTATAAAACGAATTTACAAATAACTTTCAATGTGACTCTGATCATGTACATCCTCTACTAAAGCTCCTGTAAGAACACACTGTTTCTCAAGGTTCAGACCTCAGCTTCTTGCCAGCAATGCGTATCACCATCATCTTCAAACATTAAACTTTTCTAATTTAAGCCTTCCAAAGTCAAGTCAAAATCTATGGTCCAGAGTTTCATCGAAATTAGATGTGGGTAAGACTCAAGGCACCATTCAGACAAGTTGAGCTTGTAATGGTCACATCAGCCCGAAGCTAGCTGAGGTGCCTTTGAGGCCACTCTCCCATTGCCTGAATGAACAGAGCAGGCTTCTATCCTAGTCCACTTGGCCCCACCCTTAGTTTCTCTCTTAAATAGGAAATGCCCAAGATAAAAATTTGCTAATTTTTAAAGTTCTGCCTGTTTTTTAATTATAAAATCCATTCATAAATCATTTTTTTCTTTCCTGTATATAAGAAGCTTCTGATACAATAATTTGAGGTCCCTTGTATGCCAATACACCAATAATTTAGGGTGTTCCTGGATCCTTGTCTTATGGATTTGAAGAATAGAATGGCGGCTTAAGCCCAGAACACCAGAGAGGGAAGCAAAGTGGAGCTCTTGCCCAGGGAGGCAAGAGCAAGTTTGAGAAGCACAACTCTAGGCTGTGTTATGAACAGTGGCTGTGTGAGGAAGATCATGTTTAGGTGGCTCTTGTAGCCACTTTACACCTGTTGCTGGAATCTTCGGACATTTCTGAACTGTAGTAAAGGATAATGACCTAGATTTTTTCCTACAGGCCCAAGGACAATTCTTGTACTTAACCAGGAGTAGGCTATTTACTTTTGGCTCTGCCACCCCTAAGCTGCCTACCCAAGTCTGTATTCTATCACTGCTAACACTTTGAATGTTTTGCCACTTAAACTTTTATTCCAAACCTATTCTAATTTATGCCCTTAAATTTTTGTTTATTAGAAGTCCTAGGACAGGATACAGTTCTGCTGATTTCTTTGCCATTTTGTAACCCTCCCTGTTTTCCATGCCTCATTCCTCATTTCCATCGAGTCATCATCAGAGGAGTCTTTGCCACCCACATTTCCACGAGCATTCTCATTACAGCCTGTTGGGCAAGGCTTTCCTTGTGGCACTTCTCTGCTGTATCCTTACCAGAATCACCTCGAATGCCTCACAGCAATGCAGGCTTTTCCCAGCATTCCCTCCAGAACCCTGTCAGCACCTAATCTTTCTTTCAAAGCCACTTCTGTGGCCACATTGTAAGCCATTTGGTATAGCAGCACCTCTTCTAGTTTGTCTGATGAAGTCTAGCAATTATTGTCTCGTACTCCTAGAGTCTGTGAAATCCAAGATCAAAGACCCTGCAGGTTTTATTTTCCTTCTATTTCCAAGCTGGATTCTTCAGAGGGGAGGAATGGTGTGTCCTCACATGCCAGAGATGGAAAAGCAAGCTATCCAAGTTCCTAGGAAGAAGGAAGGAGGCAGGGGTCCTCCAGTCACCTCTTAAAGGTCTTGTCTCTTAATACTATCACATTGGCAAAGGACACATTTAAACTACAGTGCTCTTCTTGGGCTGGGAAGCAGGAATGGTGGGGAAAAAGGAAGCTGTTGTGTGCAGTGTTCTTTTCTGTTGGATACAGTATTGTATGAGACTGACATGGAAAAAGTAGCATAGCTCAGTGAGCCCCAGAGAAAGGATATATGCAGAAAACTTGCTTCTTAAATCCCTAAATGATGAGGTTCCTGTCAGGCTTCTTTCCACGTCTAGAACATAGGAGAAACAGTGTAATAAGACATATAAACTAGTGATACAAAATCAAGTAGAGTCTTTGTTTTCATTGCTTCTAGAGTATCAGAGGCAAACTCATCCTGCAGCTCTGTGCTTGAACAGTACAGTACATCTCTCACAAACTTGCAGAAGTTTGTCTGTGTAGCTTCTCTCCACACTGACTGACATGTTTTCTTGAAGAATACCCAGTGAAGGTCACATTTGAGATTTGAGTCACAAGCCTTATGGTTGAAATTGGAGCCAGCGTTTAAAATGGCATGTCTGGAGCTTGCCAAGTTTCATTAAAAGTCATGGTATCATTTTGGATTGCTATTGAAAAGAGCGCCTGTAGGGATATTGTATCTCTCTTCATAGCCATGCATGGGTTTTCTCCTTTGTATCATTTCCTGGCTATGCTGTAATAGTAGACACCACTTTCATACAAAATCCTAGAAAATGATGTATAATTTCATGGCCATACATTCTCTAAAGCACCTAATTTTCTAGTTTTTCCGTTTTCACCGGAGACATTTATAACAGCCTTATCATGTGTAAAAGGCTTATTATTTTCATTTTATAATAGTTCATCATAAATGCTATTTTACTTATTGAAGATTTCTTGGTTCCCCTTCATCCTAAAAGAGAATTTCAGCTGTACTGAAGTATTAGAGCACATTTTTTTCCTCACTGATGTCCCCATGCTTTAGTAAAACAGCGCCACTACTACCTAAAATTCAATTTGCTCTCACATGCTTCTCAGTACACCTGTGTGAGATATCTTACTTAATCCTCAAAAGAACCTTCCAGAAGAACACATCCTGCAGAAAAAGAAGCTGAAATAGGAGAGTTAGAGTTCCAGGGCCACGTTCATTCAGCTAGTAAGTGATGCTGCAGAAACTCCCAAGCTTGCTCCGCTCTATATCTCATTCTTGATAGTGCCGCCTTCTTGCAGCTTTCAACATTCTATTTGTATCTTTCACAAGACAGTGCATTGCTTACAAAAAGGCTATCTTGATTATTTCCATGTTCCTGGAGTTTTCTGACTTACTGGTTAATTGATAAATATCCAGTGCATCATGGCTGTGTGAGTGCTTGAAAAAAGGCTGTAGGAATTTCTTGGCCGCCAGGCTACTTAAGGCATATATATTTTCAAGCTTTGTGCTTTGAATGACATGAAGAAAAAATATCACAAGTGCATGAGGTTTTAAGAACAGCGTCTATTTTTTCTGCATTCTGATAACTTAGTTGAGATTCTGTGTTTGCACACCCTCCCTTTCTGTCAGGCTCTTCTTTCTTCTTTCATGGGAGATAGACTAGCTCTGTGTCCCTCTGTTCTCTTTCTTTTTTCCCTTCACTTTCCCTTCATGTAATAATCCTAGGCTTCAGTTCTACAGAACCTGAAAATACAACTGAGCATAGCATTTTCTCATTTCCTTATTCATGACCTGAGTTTTATTGCCAAGAATAAAATAACCTAAGTTTTTTTTGTTTGTGAAAGTCTTAGCTCCATAATTTTTAGCCTTTCTAAGGGCCTTGCTGCAGAAATGAGCTAAATAAACTAATAACCAAACAAAAGTCAATGCCATCAATGATTTGTACACTGAGGGAAATTTTGAAGTGTTTAGTTGGTGGGCACTGGTACTGAAACACACCAAGAGTGGGTGAAGGACAGGCTATGAGACCTTCTGTGCTGGTGGCAGTACCATCAGAAACTTGTAGATGATTGGCTGAAAGTCAGCATAGAAATATAAAGGGAGACCTGTCAGTCCCCCTCAGCCAAGGAGGTCTTATACAGGGCCCCAAGGAAGTGGGCTCAGTTCCTAGATTCTGACCGCCTTACAGGAATGGCACTGCAGTCACAGGGAGGCCTGGGAAGTGAGGAGTATGTGCTGCCATTCCTGTAGTAGCAGAGCACAGGAACCAACCCTTGGTGACACACACGAGGATCTCTCTCTGTTTGCTTAGGAAAGAGAGTTGGGAGAAAGTGTTTCCTCAGCTGACTGTCTTTATTTCTGTGGACCTAACACAATAAGACAATATTTGATATGACACTAAAGCAAATTAGGAAAGGTAATTCCACAATTAATTTTGTAATATTTGAATTTATTTAGTGTGTTGAGTGTCACATGTTTTCTTCATTGCTATTTATGAAATATTTTTCTAAATCACACAGACCACAAAGTGAAATGGAAAGAACCACCCCGAAGGCCTTAAGTAGAAGCAGTACCTCACGCTGGTATATAAGATGTGTGTCAGCTTTCCTTATATGCAAAATGAAGCCAGTTCTCTCCAGGTGTAGGGTGTCTGTACTCAGCAAAGAGTTCCTCATAGCTGAAGCCCCTGCCCAGAGTCCCATGCCTATAGGCTCAAGAAATAGCCTTGCTGGGCTGGAGAAATGGTTCAGCGGTTAGGGCACTTGTCTCCAGTGCCTGAGGCCCCCAGTTCGATTCCCCAGGACCCACATAAGCCAGAGCCACAAGGGCGTGACCATGGTGTTCTCTCTCTCTCTCTCTCTCTCTCTCTCTCTCTCTCTCTCTCTCTCTCTCTCTCTGAAAATGAATAAATAAAATATTTTTTTTTAAAAAAAGAAATAGCTTGCTGACTTCTTCAGTTGTAGCCTGACTAGACTGGGGAAACGGACAAGTTGATGTACTTGGAGATACTCCTGATCTTTGGCAAATTTAAGATACACTACTGAAAGACGTATATCCATTTTGCCCCTTGTGAATAAAATGATTTGAGCTATGACACTGAGAAATTAGTAACCTCATTCTAAATGTTCCTGCAGGTGCTAATGTGTTATTTTCTGGCCACAAGGACTGGGACCAGCAGTATTGGTGCGTTGAACATTCCCTGATGTTATGCTTTCTTTTGCTTCCAGAGGCGTTTGGCACATCACAGGCCGTCTTCCGTGGGACTTCCTTTGTGAACAGCTTCCATAAACACTGTTTATTCATTTATTGTTTCAATTCACAAAGAAAAGATTTGTCTTCTGATCTGCTGGACATTTTAAGGTTTGTGTCATTTTTTTCTTTTTTTAATTACTCTGTTGTTAAGTTTAGATAACTTTTGAAATTTATGATACCATGTTCATCTCAAACTCTGCAAGTTGACAATGCACAAATTGCAATTCTTTAATTTCATTGGTAGATAGATACAAATGATAAGAAATGTGCCATGGTACTTCTTATATCCATTATTATGTACTCTATGATATTGTAAAGATTGGAAGTCAGATTTGCTCCATGTTGGCTGTACACAAACTTAATTTCTAGGTTGACAAATTCTAATGGCATAGATTCAGTGATGCTATATTAAGTATGCCTATATACCAGATTTTGCTAGATACTTTTTGTTCATACTTTATTGATAAAATTCATTTGGAATTATTAAAAACCAAAACTGCATCAGTTTTACCAATATGAACTAATATAACTAATATCATTCTGAAACTTTAAAAATATAACATCTCAATGGACAAAACATTTTCATTGTGTTCTACCAGTAGGTACGCCTCACCTTGTGTTTTTAAAATGATGGAAGACCTGCTGTGTGTGTGTGTGTGTGTGTGTGTGTTAGCATTTTGAAACACTATTATTATTGTTTACCTAAGGTTCATTTGGAACCAACTAAGACACTTTCATTTGGAAGGTAGTTTCTGAAGAAGACTAGATTCACTGCATGCATCTTTCATATCTGTAAAAGAAGCAAGGTGTATGCTGGGCATGATGGTGCACTCTGGAGGAGGCTGAGGTAGGAAGATCACCATGAGTTCAAGGCCAGCCTTGAGTTCCAGGTCGGCCTGGACTAGAGTGAGACCCTACCTCAAAAACAAAACAAACAAACAAACAAACAAAAAACCCCAGCAGGGTATAGGGTGGGACCTTGAATACCAAGTAGACAGGAACTGAATGAAGAGCAAGCCAGAACTTTCTAGCATGACACATCTTTTCTACAAAGGCATTGATTTCATTTGGTGGGACTTTTATTCTGCCCCAAGTAACTAATGTTTTTCTCCCTTAATAGACTTTTACCGTGTTTTGCTTTTTTCATTTCTTTTATTTCTACTTAAAAACCAAAGCAAATTTTATTGCATTTCTGGGATAAACTCCCACTTTCCCCACTCTACCCTTCACTGGTAGCCTTGTGGTTGTCTCACGAGTAGGAGTGCTGGTGTAAGGTGACTATATCCATGGGAAAGGTGGGCTGGGAAGCACATGCACTGTCTAGTCTGCAAACAAGATTCTGCTTCTCTGGTGGGAGCTATCAAGGGAATGTGCTTAAACCTTCAAACGTAAGGACCTAGTTTCCTTTAAAAAACAAATCATGATTAAAAATCATACACAAAAATGCCCATGAAATCTATCCCTTAACAAAATTTTCATTTTGTAGTTTAACTATATGTATATTGTGTCCGTTGGAAACTTAATTCTAGCACTTTTTCATCTTACATTCTAAACCTGCTCAGTAGCAGCTCTGTGTGTAGCACCCCCAGCCCAAGAAACTGCCAGCCTACTTCATTCTCTTAGGTTTAACTGCTGCAGAAGCTGCATAACACAGCGATGGAATCTTGAATTATGTGCCATTCTGTGACTTTTTTCACTTAGCATAAACATTCCACATTGCCACCCAGGGCAATATTTCCCTCTTTTGTAAGCCTGAATAATATTTCCTTCTTTTGTAGGCCTGAATAATATTTCTTTCTGGGACTATATCACATTTTCTTTTTTATTTGCTTATAGACAGTTAGGTTATGGATTTAGTTCTTGATTTTGTGATAATGTACAAATAGGTGTACAAGTATCTCCACAAAGTCCTTTTTAAAGTATTTCATTTATATATATATATATATATATATATATATATATATATATATATATATATATATATATGATTGTTGGATTATATGGTAATTCTATATTCAATTTTTGGGAAAAATCTCTACACTGTTTTTTCCACACTGACTGTAACATCTAAATTTACACTAATAGTGTTGAAGCACTCTATTTTTTATATCCTCACTAACATGTATTCTTACTTGCTTTTTTTTTGATAGTAGTCCTTTGACTAGTTTGAGATACCAGCTTGCGGTGGTACTGATGTGTGCTTCCTTGAGGATCAGTGGTTGGTGAGCCACTGATTTATGTATCTGCTTAGGGAACCTGTCCCTTCAAGCTCCTTCTCCGTTTCCATTGGTGCCTTTCATTATTTTATTATGGCTTTTGCTATTGAATGGTATTAGTTCCTTATGTGTTTGAGACCCTAACCTCTGTTCAGGTGAATGGTGAACAGATATTTTCTCATATTCTAAGAAGTGTCTTTTCACTCCATCTGTTGCTTCCTTTTCCTGCACAGAAGTGTATTAGTATTGTGGTGATTCCACATGGCTATTTTGCTTTAATCAGCTCTAAGAAATCATTGTCAAAAGCAATGATGTCAGGATGGAGAGATGGCTCATCGTTTAAGATGCTTGCCTAATGACCCATGTCTGATTCCCCAGTACCACAATGCAAAAAGTGGCGCATGCATCTGGAGTTCATTTGCATTGGCTAGATGCCCTGGCAAACCCTTTCTCTCTCTCTCTCTCTCTCTCTCTCTCTCTCTCTCTCTCTCTCTCTCTCTCTCTCTCTCTCTCTCTGTCTCTCTCCCTTCTTCCCTCCCTCCCTCTTCTCTCTCTCTGCTTGCAAATAAATACATAAAATATTTTTAAAACAATGATTTAGGGCTTTTTATGTATGTGATAGAAATACTAATAGTGTCTTGTTTTATATCTTATGCTGAAATCTTTTTGCATTGGCTTTGTTGTATGAGCTACAATAAAGATCTATTTCATTACTTTCCAGTTCTCTTAACACATAAGATAAACTGTCTTTATCTTATTTTGTACTCATTGGTAATGACATGATCAGAGATCATTTAATTGGATATATGTAAATTTATTTCTAGACTCTACTCTTCATCTAAATATCTGCCTCTCTATCAGCCCCATATTGTCTTGATTACTATAGCTTTGTAAGATGTTTTGATGTCAGGAGGAATGGGCATCCATTGTAGTTCTTGTTTCTCAGGATGTTTTGGCTATTTGTAGTCCATATATATTTTCGCTGTTTTTGTTTTTTAAATTACTGTGAATAATTCCATTGGTAATTTGATATAGATTCAATAATCTATAGATCACATTAATGTATAAGTCTTTCGTTTTGTGGCTACAAGGTATCTTTCCCATTAATTTATATATTTCATATGGTTCTTTCCAGAAATATTTGGTAGTTTTTCACTATTTAAGTATTTTCTTTTTGTTTAAATTTTTTCCTAAATATTTTATATTTTAAAATATAACAAATGGGATTGCTTTCTTAATTTTTTGACTATTCTTTGTTAGCCCATAGGAACAAACTATTTTTAATGTTTTATTTACTTAAGAGAGACAGAGTTAAAGGTTCAGAGAGACAGAAAGAGGCAGAGAGATTATTACTATAGGGCCTTCTGCCAATGCAAACAAACTCCAAATGCTTGCACCACTTATAGTGTTTCTGGCTTTACATGGATACTGGAGAATTGAACCCAGGACATAAGGCTTTGCAAGCAAGTACCGTTAGCCACTGAGCCATCTACCTAGACCACAAACTATGTTTAATGGTCATTTGCTCTTCTGAAACGCTGTTGAATTTATTAGTTCTAACAGTTATTATTATATGGAATCTTTTTTCTATTTTATTTTTTCTATTTTATTTTTTTTTATTGTCCATCATGAGTTACATTATTTAATGGGCAAACGATGAGTTGTTATCCCCAGTTCCCCAATACCCCTCTTCCCCATGCCCACTCAGTTGGAAATCCTCCTCTGTGAGCCGTCTGGATCAGTCTTTGGGGATGGGGACCATGGATAGCCTAATAATCAGCCCGGTTCTCCTGGCCTTATTATGTTGTTACTCAGGGGTGTCTTGCCTCTGGATAGTCTCCCCCACCACGGCTCTCACAATCTTTCCGACCCCTCTTCCACTCAGTTCCCTGAGTCGTGGTGGGTGAGTATTAAGGCTGCTTTAATGTTGATAACTTAGAGGTCTTAGTGTTGAATATCATTGGTTTCTGTCTCACTGGCTTATCCTGTGTTGATTGAATGTCTGTGGCTGAGTGTCCCTTGTTCATCCCATCATTCTCTGCGGGGTTCCATATGGATCCTCCACGATATGACTGTGGCAGTTCATCTCTTGCCAGGATCTCAGCTATCGGCCTGGGGAAGGTTGGTAGGGTTGGATGGGTCACAGCTCTCTTGCTCCATTCTGAAAGATATAAACACAGTCTCCATCGGAAAATGAGCTCAGTATAGGTTATCAAAGATACACCATTCTGGATTACCTAGATTCTATTTATAGTAGCTTCTCCATCAATTGCTCCCATGGTGCATCTCTTCTTGGGAGCCCAAGAGTCCAGGTTCCAGTGCATATCACCCTAATTCCCCAGTTCCAGTTAAGGGCTCCCCCTCACTCAGTGGAATATTTGGCCGAATTTAAAAGCTGTTGATTGTCTCCCCCAGGCCCAGGCTCCTCCATTGCACAAGTGCTCCTTTTTTGGTTCACTGTTCTCTCTCCCAATAGGAGGTGTGGTCAGCCTACTCATGGCAGCAGATCGTGTTTCATGCCAGTGGTCTCTGTTTGCTCCAGCTATTGTTGACCAGCTTCCCCTGGCAGCTTATGCAGTGCCTTCCAGCACTACACTAACTACCATTCGTGGGCTGGTTATCATTCCAGACCTCAAAGGGTCTCTAGATGCTGATCAATGGCATCCTGTGGTTTCTTCAGCAACAGGGTTTTGCCTCGGGCCTGGGGCGGGCATTCAAGAGCTTTGACAGAATTCTGTCTTGTTTTTGGAACCTCATGGGTCACTTTGGTCAACATCTCAGTGAGGGAAGGAAACGGTGACTGGGGTTGTCAGACTGATCAACTATTCACAGGCTTAGACTCTTTATTTAGTTATTCTTTCATTAGTAGACAAAAAATTTTGAGTTTTTTCCTAGTTCTGATTTTTTTTTAAAGTTTCGTTTACTAACATATCATTCTACCTGGGATTTCCAATGATGCATGGTTGATGAAAAGTATTAGTAATGGTGTCCTTGCCTTTTTCATGATCCTTACGGGAAATTTTTAGAACTTCACTGTTGAGTATGATACTTACTGTGGGCTTTTTTACATTGCTTTTATAATCACTATAATAAAAGGTAATTTATTTCTATACCAAATATAATTTTGATAACTACATCTGGTAACCTGCTCATGTGATATATTTTTTTTCTTTTTTTTAAAGCATGTTAAGCCATCCTTGCATTCCAGGGATGTACTCCTCACTTGTCCTGATCTATGAGCTTATTATTATGCTGATAAATTTTGGTTACTAATGTTGCTAAGGAATTTCACAGTTTATCTCACCAGAGAAATTCCCTTGTAGTATTCTTTTCTTGGGTATTTGTTGTTGCTGTTCTGGTTTTAGTATTAGTGCTATTTTGGCTTCCTGCAATAATTTTATAAGTATTCTACCTTCCTCAATTTTCCAGGGATTGGTGTTAGTTTTTCTTAATTACTTGATCGAGGTTTGTTGTTAAGCTGATTTATCTAAAAATGCTTTTTCTTTTCTTCTACAATCAACAATGCCAGGATATCTTTTTTAAGAGTTTCTGTTTCATTTAGACTGCCTATAATTTTTTGCTACCTAATTGTTAATTATAATCTTATGATTATTTATGTTATCAAAGAGCCTGTAATATCATCTCTTTCATTTTTATTTTTTTATTTGAATCATTCTCAAAAACATCTATGTATTTCCTGATCTCATATGGTACTATCTTGTTTCTATGGATAGAATTTTCATCACAACCTCAATTTAAAATTTTTTCTTTTCCTCTTTGGAAAGAAAAACTCATTTTATATTAAAAAAAAAACCTTTCCTAAAAATTTTATTTCTTCTCATAGATTTTTCTCCCTGAGTATCTTAAGTTTCTTATATTTAATATAAATTTGACAGTCTTATCTGTTGTGCTGGCCATGGTAGTGCACACCTTAGTTAAAGGTCAACCTGTAGTAAAGTGAGACCCTATTTAAGAAACAAAACAAAACAAACCACACACACACACATATATATACATATATATATATATATATATACATACATACACACACAACCTTCTGATGTTTCTCAAGCAATGTGTTTTAAATAGACTGTTTTGTTCTATAATTGCTTCATGCATCAATGATTGTATCATGTGTTTATAATTTTTTTAAACTAAAGGTCACCAGCTTCTCCAGAACCAGGTCATTATTATAACCATATTCAAAAATTATCTCTACCATTGCCTTGCTGAGGAGGTCCTCAACTGCCCACCTTACAAATCCTTCACTTAGAGTCAGTGATGGTGAAATTGGTGAGTTGTGCTCATGATGATAATGGGCCTCGATTCCCTTCTCTTACTCTGAGTACCATTTCTTTTCAATTTAATGCATTTCTGTTCTATCAGTGCAATTTATCAGCTGTTTAGAATCACATGAGCTGCCTAGATGGATGCTCCTTAAGAAAACCAGACTTTATGGTTTGGTGTTTAAAGGAGACCATTTTTGTTAGATTCAAGAATATAGACAATAGGAGGAAAATATTATAACTTAGTTTAGGAGAATCACACTAAAGAGAGCTCTGGGGATGGTAGATAGAGCTGGATGTGAACCTCTGGAGAAATGGAGGAGAGATGTCACAAAGGCAGCAGGTCAGTTACTAAGAGAAGAGCTGGGAAAATAAATCTGAAATCTGAAAGAAGATCAAGAAAAGGGTAACTAGTGAAGTATTTTTCATTTACTGCTTTTCAACTAAGCACCCTAGTTTAAGCCCTTCCTCCAAGCCATAGACTTCCTCAGAAATTTAGATATCAAAGCTGGCTGGCTGAGTCCTGGTTTCCAGCTGGCACTCCCCAAGTGCTCTCCTCCACCTGCTAATCTCCTTTTCCTTCCTTCTCCATCTCTTCCTCTTGGTCCCTCTTTTATTCTTCATGCATATAAGTGTGGGGAAATGACTTGAAAAGTTCTTCCATGAGCTAAAGTAAAATTTTAAACTAAAAAGAGGGTAGAGAAACACTAGATATTCAGGAATTTTCTTCCCCCAAAATTCTTCTCTTTTGAGACTTTAATGATATCATAGATACAACCTCTTCAGGACAAAATAAGTTCTCATTCACTATTATTGTCTTATGGTTTTATGGAAGGAATCATTGGGTTCTCTAATAAGGGGTTACTTAGTAATCAGATGGAAGGAATTCATGACTTAAGGAATTAGTTTTAGGTAGGGCACCTCTGTATGGTGGGATCACACTGTGTCTACTATGGCTTGTATGAGAATGAGAAGAATGAGAACAGGAAGTGCAGAGAGCTGTACCAATGGTGCCTATTCTCTTCTTTCTAATAAAATGAGGAATCCTAAATAATAAAATTTATCATCTATAAAAAGTCTACCTTTATGAAGACAGAAAAAAACAATATCAAAGGGCTTCCATGATCATGTGTTATTTAATTATTTAAAGCTCTGTGAATTTGTTCCTGAGTCAGGCTTCTGAAAATAGTGCTTTCCTGTCCTGTTGTCTTTTTTACCTAGTACACCAAGTTATATTTGGCTTCCTAGAGTTTCTCATTTCCTGAAATGGACTACTAGCTCTATAAACATTGAAGAATAAATATTAGCTTTATGAGAACACGTTTCCCTACTAGTTGAAAAATAGCATGTAATAAAAAATACAAGGATGTAATATTGAAAATTATAGGTCAATATTCCCTCTTATTGTGGGTATATATCTAATCCCATGCCTAGAGTCTGCTTTTTCTGAAGAATGCATGCTATGTAATACCACTTGTTCTGTGATGTATCTCCACCCCTTGTGTTTAACAATATATCTCAAGTGAATCTTGCCCTACTACTGAAATGTTTCAGGCTGATTTCCCACTATGATTTAAAAAATACTCTGCTTCATCGTTCTAAATTCCAATTCTAGGGATTAATCATAATACAAAGTTAATAAAATGTTTGTGGGTAGCTTCCTTTACTGCTGAATCCTCTACTCTCTGCCATTCCCATGAATAAGCTCCCTGGGAATTATATTGGAAAATGTTTATTGGCAATTCTGAGAGAACAGGAATTCTTTATGAGGGTCTTTTAAAAAGTCACTTGTAATATTGCTCATCAACACTTATAAGTGCACAGATTGGTATTCCAAAATCCAGACTCTAATTATTCAGTTGCTGTAGCAATGAAAATGTGTCATTTATTAGCATTCCTTAGCTTGCATTCATCCTCCAAGGAAGAAAAAGAGTAACCCACATGAATAGTGTGAAAGATGAAATACTCTTTTAAAGAAAGAATGCAATGTAATTGTTTGAATGATTCACTTCCATCTTGAAATGCCCATCCATTTACCAAAAGTGCCACTGACTTCTCATATATAAGAAAGCTTGTCTTTTATTGTAACTCTTTTTCCTCTTTGTGAAGATGGGAATTCAGCCCTGTGCAAAAAAAAGTAAGCTGATCAGAATGCCTACATTTAACTATCTGAATTTCTGTACTTTTCTTTGACAAATTCAAAACACAAAGTTTGTGAAGTAGTTAAAGCTAACAGAAGTAATAAAGCCTGTGTATCCACTCCCATAGTTTCAAACATTGGCACTACCGTATTTGTGTCAGCTCTCCAGTATTTAAAAGTTAAATGAAAGTACGTATCCTCCATCGTTTTTCTTTCCCAAAGGTCATATTTTTAAAGGGTTTAATATGTTATCTCATTTGTTATATATTTTACTGAATGTGCTTGTGCCTGTGCATGTTCATGCAGTGTTGTTTTTACTTTACATCAGTAGGTTATACTGAATATATACTTTTACAATTTGTTTTTCTCATCACTGTTTTTAAAGAACTTGCTCCATTAATAAATAGGTTGTCCGTTTTTTTCATAGTAGTTAATCATCAGTTTTCCACAGATGAAGCAATGTATGTCCACCTTCCCTAATCAGAATGTTTATCATTCTTTTGCATTTTATAGACAATCACCTACCCCCATCTCTTCTTTACAGTAGAAGTGTGGATGAGCTTGTGATATGATTCAGACATATCTCACTGCCAGAGAATAGGATCTGGGATACTCCTGCTCTTTACTTTCTCCTAAAAATATTTTCCTTCTTATCAGCATATTTTGTTTTGTTTTGTTGTTGCTGAAAGCTGTACTTCTTCCTTTCCTCTAGTGTGTGTGTGTGTGTGTGTGTGTGTGTGTGTGTGTGTGTGTGTGTGTGTGTGTGTGTTTGGGGGCATAAGTGTGTGCCTTTGGAGGATGGAGGATAGAGGACAGCTACAGGTATATTTCCTCAAGAATGTTGTCTGCCTTGTTCAAAGGGTCTCTTGGTGATCTAGAGCTTACCAGTTAGGCTAGACTACCTAGACAGTGAGCTCCAGGAATCCTCTTGTCTCCACCCGCCCAGCACCTGCCTCCATGTCAGGCATTTTATTTGGGTACTGATAATCAAACTCAGGTGTTCATACTTGCAAGGCAAACACTTTATCCACTGAACTATCTTCTGAGCCTTTTACTGATCTTTAATAAGCAGTTTCTAATGTGGTTACCAGTTCCATACCAATCAGTTCTCATTGTATCAGAAAAGTGAGCAAGACAAAGAAATCGGAGCTCAGACAAACTAGAAAAAGTGGAAGAATGAAGGAAGAAACAAGGTGCCCATTGTTACACTTCTGCTGTTCAGATGTTATGCATGGGGGATGCACATTTGTCCACCCTCCATTATGTCAGAGGTCCGTTAATTTTAGAGGCCTTTTCTCCTCTATTAGACCAATAAAAAAGGTTTTTTTGTCTGTTTTATAATAACAGAAAAATGTACATGGTTCCTAAAAAGTACCTTCTTAAATATTTCAGACCTGCCTCGTTGTAAATGCTTATTCGTGTCTGGCTCCTTCACAAAAGGAAAGCTATCAAAAATTCTCAGGTGAATATCTGTTTGTATTTTTGGTGTATTTTAGAGTTGTTTTATGGAGCATTCTTCCTAGATGTGATAGATCCTTTTCAAATGATCAAATATATAAGGAATAAATATTTGTAGATGGTAAATGGTCATTTGGCTTGGAGCTATGGTAAAATTCTTACTAGACATCTTTCATCTACTGGGACATTGAATTTCTATACTTAGACCTCTATGATTCAAAACTGAAGTCTAAAATAAATGGAAAATCAGTGTTTACTAAGATCATTAGTGCTCAAGAGAACAAAATTAAGGTAAGTTTAGGGTTCGTCATTTGTATAAGGCTCTGAAGAAAAGTGTTCTCTATATTAAAAGTTTAAAAGCTATGTAGCTTAAGAGTTTAGGCTGTTTTTTAAATTCTGTTCTTATTTTGCTATTCTGAGAGAGTGAACGTTTTTTGTGGATTATACCTTTCGTATATGTTCATGGATTTCCCCAATTTGTGCCACTTCAAAAAAAAGCAAACAAACACAGAGGCTATGGTGATGTTTCAGTGGATGAAGTGTTGGCTGTCCAAGATGTCAACTGGAGTTCATATGCCCAGTACCAACAGAAATGCCAAGTGGGCATGGAAGCCTGCATGGAGTTCCAACACTTGGAGGTGGGAACAGAGGGTCCCGGAGGCAAGCTGGGTAGCTGGACCTGTGTAATTCCTGAGTATTTGGCTCAGGTGCGAGACCGCACCTCAGTAAATAGAGTGATGGGGAAGGCACTTACAACCTGCTTAAACATGTTCCCATACATCTACAGACACACAGACATGCGTGCACACCACATACACACAAAAAAATCCCAACACAATTTTAAAATTGCAAGAGGAAAAGCAGTTATTTCTAGAATGAACATTCCTTTCATCAGTTCAGTGATAATAATAATTATTATTCCCCTCAAGATACTATAAATGATCTTACCAGTCTCCAAATGTGTAAAAAATTTAATGAATAAGCCAGGCATGGTGGTGCACATCTTTAATCCCAGCACTTGGGAGGCAGAGGTAGGAGGATTGCAAAGAGTTCAAGGCTACCCTGAGACTACATAGTGAATTCTAGGACAGCCCATGTTAAAGAGAGACCCTAACTCAAAAACAAACAACAACAAAAAAGAATAAGTATTGAGAATTCCCTTGGTCTCCCTCATGAATGCTCTGGGCATTTCTGAAAGTCAAGTTTATAGAGGCTTTTTATTCCCTCTTAATCTTTATTTTTGTTGTATTTGATGGAATTCTACTAAGCCAAGATTTGTGCCAAGTTTAGTTTTCAGTAGACTTTTGTAACTGAGTATAAGCCCTCAGAAAATAGGGTTTCTGTCAGAATTCTGACATACATTCAGCATCACTGCTCTGCTGCCTGTCACACACTGTTTAGGTTTGTGGATGTGTATACTCATCAGGGAAATACTTTTCACTCCTGACACCAGAATGTTTCTGTGGTGTTGCTGACATTCTGGTGTGAGATTCTTAGTATGAATTTCTTAACAATCAGCTCATGAAGTTTTATCAATGTCCATCATATTGATGGAACTGCTGATGACCTTGGGCTCCTATTGAGGATTCTTGTTAATAAGTGTGGTGGGGTTCTAACAAGTGGTAAATTCAATTTCTGGTCACTTTGAAGAACCAAATAGCTCACATTATCTATCCCTCTACCTCAGAGTAGTTTCATCAGGACCCAGCTCAAATTACCACCAGAGCTGCATCCTTGCCTGCCTTCCTTTCCCTGCTCTCAGGGACTGGGGTGGAGGCATTGGTGGGGGCATTCTCTCAGGCTGGAGAGATAGAGCCACAATCAAGGTTCAGAGGAATAAGAGGAAGCACTGATAATAGGCCTGCTGTCATCCTTCTACATGTTTGTCCTTTAAAAAAATATTCATGCCCACATGAATTTTTTATAAGTAGCAATTAGGCCACCAAATAGCTTAATGCAAGGAAGATTGATCATGATGTTGGATTATGTCTTTCAAATGAAACTTGAGACAATACCCCATTACATGTTGAACTGGAATGGAGACGAGCAGAAAATATATGTGATTCATAATTCAGAAAAGATCAGCAACTTTATTTTGAATAAATTGAAACTTGAATTTAGATTGTGCTATATAAAAATAGCTCTGCAAAAGTCATTTTTTATAAAACTACTATATTATCATGAAAATATTGAAAAGACAAAATTAGATTAACAGGCATAGACAGAAAACAAAGCTGATAAGTGCTGTAAACTTAGAAAAATCTTAAATTTCAAGTATGTTCTTAATACTGGAGGCACAAACCATAGACTTAAATAATTAAGGACAAGACTCTCAAGGATACTTGTGAGAGAGAAATCACTAGGAGGATGCCTTCCCCGTGTGGATGGAAGTGAGGAAAGCACACTCGTTGGGATCAGGCGTCACTGAATTCCAGTTCTCTCTCAAGTCATGCAGTGATCTTAGCCTGGGGTTCATGATGATCTGTATTACAACAACAAGTTCTTCATGAGTCCCTTAGTTCCTGCAGGTAGTTTTACTTTGAAGATCCACTTGGGGAGAAACTATAGAAGTTTGGACTTTTGCCAACATAAGCACATCATATTAATTTATCAATAGTGAATTTGCCTAAAACCAGTTGTAAACTCCATTTGAATATAGGTCCCCTAATATACTTGTTTAAAGAAATTATTCAAATTGAAAAGATGTTTTAAAAGACTATAGATGTAACCTGAAAAATAAGTGATTATTTTCATACTTTTTATTTCCTCTGAACAATAATTATTCAGGAGAAGAATAATAAGGCATTAATGTGCAGAGCACCTGACTCATTGCTCAGAGAAAGAGGCTGAAGAATCCAGACATGCCAGAACCCTTGCCCAGGAGAGATAAGGGGAGGAAAAGATAATTCTCTTCCCTATTATCTCAGGTTTTGGCATGCAGCCAGTATTTCTTTAATTTTATTTCTCACTTCTATTGATAGCACAGAGTTTGTGCTTAAGGCTAGAGTTAGGAGAGGAGTTCCTTTTAAATAGACACCAGAAACTGCATAATTTCATGGAAAAGACATTTTTCAGAGTCTTTCCCAAAATATGGATGACACTTGAATAAATACAACAAGCAAAATTTTCCAAATATTTTTCTAACTGTTTCCATTTATTTGAAATTTTCCACACACTTAGGCGATTTCCTGAACAGTGAATCACTGTTGAAATTTCATCCTACATTTTAACAAAGCGAGTATAATCATTCCCCCCCCCAAGAAAAGAAAGATGAGCTAAGAGAATGAAATATAATCTGGTTTAATTTAAGAGCATTTTATTATTTTAAAATTTGGAGGAAAAATCCACCAATCACAGTTTCTCAGAATTCTCATAAGTATATATATTTGGCAACTTAAAAGATGGGAGTCATAATAAAATTCAAACAGTTTTCAACAGATTTCTTCTCAGAGATATTGCTAATTTGAAAATAAAAATAAGAAACTATTTGCAAACAGAATTCTATTTGCATCAAAAACATCTATTCATAAAAATGCTAATGCCCATAAACCCCATATAAAATATAATTTACCAACCTATTTTCAATTATTATCTTAGCAAAATGAGACATTATGCCTATTGGAAATTCTTGGAATTCCTGTCATTGTGAAAATATGCTGTTATTTAATCTATGGATTGAAGTGCTGAGATTGTATCTTTTATGTGAGTACTGCAATAATAAGTGATAATGTAAATAATATTAACTTTTTATTTTACTGCACTTGGGGTTTGATTTTTCTAAAATTACCTTATGCAGCTGCAGGTCCTAGACAGCATGTGTAGTACTTGACGTATAGCAGGCTGTGATGTAAATGGTTGCCAAACAAATAAATGTGAAAAATTAATTTAAAGGTGTTCAAGAAAGGTGATAACGCCCAACCCTACTAGCCTCTTTGGACTGTGTACCAGATGGGAAGGGAAGGCTGCTCCTCTGGTGCCTGTGTGAGGCCCTACTCTTCTGATGGTGGTGGCATCTGGCCGTGTTAGCATCTTCCTGGAATTAGAACCAAGGAAATTCCATTTCTAAAGATATACTTTATGAGTTTAAAAACGTTATGTTTTCTTTTTACTAGCTCATTCATTTAGTGATCGTACTAAATGTTATTTCTATGTAGAAAAATTGTCAAGTCTGATTTTATCCATGTAACAAACACAATTATATTAGCAAGATATACAAATTATTCTATATCTGAGAGATTTATTTTTGTGGGTTTATGGTTATATGAATTTGTGCTTATTAAAATTATAACTAAAACATTCACTTACCACTTACATGTATAAGGAACTTCTTTGTACACATGTTAACAAATGTATAATCGTTTAACCCATGGATAGAAGATATTATTTATCAGTTATATTTCATAAATGAGGAAAATTAACCTTAATCTATTTAAGGAATATGACTAGTAGTTTGAAAATCACAAATTGTTTTTTCCTTAAATTTTTTTCTTTTCATTTTTGGTTTTTCAAGGTAGGGTCTTGCTCTAGCTCAGGGTGACCTGGAATTCACTGTGTAATCTCAGTGAACTTATGGAGATCCTCCTCTCTCTGCGAGTGCTAGAACTAAAGGTGTACATCGCCATGCCTGGCTTATTTTTAATTTATTTTTGTTTTTATTGCAAATCTTTTTATGTACATAGATATTCACTTATGTCAACTTCTAAAAGTGAAATTTTGGTTACAGACTAGTATAGATTTGGTTTTAGTAGAAATTGCCAAATATTTTTCAAAGTGGTTGCTTACAGGCCCTTCCTTCAGTGACATATAATCATCCCCAAGAACACCTGGATCCTGTCTGTCAGTCAGTCCTTTTTCATCTTAGCCATTCTGGAGTGTTAGGGTGATAGTATATCATGATCGAAAATGCATTTTCTTTGAATAATACGTTGAAATCATTGTCTTATGCTCACTACTAATTTGTATATTTTCCTTTGTAAAGTACCTGTTAAAATCATTTTCCCAGTTTCACATTAGGTTATTTGTTTTTTAAAAGTATTAAACTTCTTCACATATTTGATTTTAGTCATTTATCAGATATATGTTTATGAGTACTTCCCTTCAGTCTTTCCTTCTCATTCTCTTAAATGTCTTTTAATGAGGAAAAGTTTTACATTTTGAAATCTGATTTAACATGTTTTCTTTTTTATTTCATGACCTTTTATCTGTATGTCATTTTTAAACAACACCTCTTATGCCCAAATCAAAATAAAATAATTTATGGCTTGAGCTTTATAGTTTTAGTTTTTATGATTAGATTTATGTTCCATATTTAATTGGTTTTTATCATATGAGGTCAGAGTAAGGTTAATTAGTTTCTATGTAGACATTTAACTTTTCCAGCATTGTTTGTCAGAGACTTATTTTTTCCTATTGAAATTCCTTTGTCCTATCACCAAAAATCAGGTGGGACTCCACTCCCTTTGATACTCGAGCTTTCCCTGCAGCAGCATTATACCTGACTTCTATCAGTCTTCAAGTATAGATCTGCGTCTTTGTTCTGACTTCACAAAATTGGTTTAGGCATGACACTTGTGGCCCTTTGGATACACTTAAGAATTAGATTTCTGGATTCTAAAGGAAACAGCCATGTAGGATTGTAATTAGGACATGTTGATATTTGGACTCCATTTGGGAAGAATTGGTATCTTAATGTTGAACTTTTGAATCCATGATCTTAAGCTATCTTTCCATTTGTACAGATCTTACATGCCTATTATTGAAGTTGATTTTGCCCACACTATTTGTTCATCTTAAAGATCATTCTTAATCTTATTCATGCCGATCCCTCTTAAAAATCATTTTGGGATTCAGCTGGGGAGTGAGCCTTCTCTTGAAAGTCTCCTAGGGGAAGAACATGTTAGAAGTACATAGTCCTCCTCAGCTGCCTGCCTGCAGACATGCTGCACACAACTTTTCCTTCAGTGGCTCACAAGCTCCCTGTTGTCCTTCTGCCCACGCCAGAGGTCAAGCACAATGCTTGGCACAGAATAGGTGTTAGTCGTTGTCTGATGAATGCATGGGTGGTAGCTAGCATGTTTATGAAAACAAAGTTACATCCTTTTTTAATCTTTATGTTTATTTGAATCTGATTGCCACAAAGCAATTAATTCAGTCATTAGTAAGTAAGGTGATCCCATGTTGCCAGCAAGCATTAGCTTTTATGAAGTAAATAGAGAAGTCTTCATTCGATCAGGATGTGTGCAGAAGATATGAGGAGATAGGTTTCTTTTCCTTAAAAAAGCATTAAAAATCTATGTGACACATAATGGGCAGTAATTGAGACAGGGACCAGGCCCATGCTGTTTCAGTCTGCTGGTATGTGAAGGAGTTGTCACTAGAGCTAGCTGCATGCCTTTGTCTTCCAAGGTGATGCTCTCCAAAGCAGGTGGCCCAGTTACTTTCAGGCACTTTAATTTGCCAGTTATTGTGCCCATGGCTAAGAACAGATAGTGATTAGTTTCACATTTTGCTCACTGGGCAGCTTAATGTTCTTATCACCTTATATTGAGTTCTAAATGTAGGAAGCACAAAAATGTCAAATATGTTTCTCAGACTTTTGGGATGGGGTTCATTCATTAATAGTTTCAACATAAAGAAATTAAAAGACCTATTTGATTTATAACAGGATAAGGTAATATGGTAAAAGAACAAGAAAGAAGGTAATGTACATGGGGGAGTGGGTGGGTATATCGTTGAGTCTCTTTTCAAAAGCACCTTTGCTAGCACATGAAATCCGAGTTTGGATTACTAGCAGGTAAAGTCAGATAAAGACAATGTTAGGTTCTTATTGGTACATTACACTCAACCTTGACTTTCCTTCTTTGAGCTAAACAGAGAATGAGATGCATGCATTTTTAACACAGTGAATATATACTGCCATACCTGTAGGACAATTGCATTCTAGCTGTTGCTTGCTAATGTCTTTTAAGCATTGCCAAGAATGTAGAAAAATGCTCTTTGAAAAAATCCAACACATGTAGCAGTTGTTTTGCTAAATTGCCTAGTAGTGAAGTTGGCTCATTTATGGTGACTTAACTTAGTTCTATTATTTGTACAAAAGATTATTTATCATTTTAAGAAGGCATAGGTAAATATCAGGCACACAGCATGCCAAGAAAACTTTATTTGCTAGCCTCTTAAAGAGTTTGTTTGTGAGTAGTGTTCTTTACACCACTGATAAGAGAAAGTATATTTAATAACTGCTCAGAATTAATATGCTCTAGTATGCATGACTGCCTAATTTAATTTATCTCTGATTAAGCCTATTATGTTTGAGATCACTTTACAGAAGAGGGTTTTTTTTGCCAGTTGTAAGCTTATTTGAATTGTAATATAAGTTAATAATGTGTGAAATAACCAGTGGTGCCTACTTCTAAATGTTAATTTTGCCAACTAACTTCTTGAGTTGATGCATACCCAAATTATCCATTGGTGTTGCTTAATATCTTACATTAAGACCACATATTGGAAAAACATGAAATTTAACTACCTTAGTAGTCAAAGACAAGTGGAATAGTATTGCTTTAATTCTATAATCCAGAGAAAAGACTGTTTCACTTTAAAAAGTAGCTTGAAAATCGGTGATCAGTCAGTCATATGACATTTAAGACCACATAACTCTTCCGTCATTTCTGTTCTAAATCTGCTCCTTTTATATTGAGTCATCATTGGATCAGATAATGCAATTAGCTCAGGGGTTTGCCAGGGATGCAGAAAGCCTCTGCTTTGATGTCTGGGTGATCATGTCTCTCCAGGAGACTCAGATCCAGAGGGAGGGGGCTTCTTCTCCTTTTCAGTGTTTTAAGTGATTATCACCAAAAGTGTGATTAGGCCACATTCCCTTTGCAGTAGGTGGCCTGGACAGAGTTATGCATCCTAGAGTTTGCATTGTTTAGAATGTGAACTTCTGTTGTGGTTAGCTTCCTAGTTGCTGAGCAGAAAGAGCCCAAACAAAAGCGGCTTGTGGAGGAATGGGTTTATTTGGCTTATGCACTCGAGGGGAGACTCCATCCTGGCAGGAGAACGATGGCATGAGCAGAGGGCTGGACATCACCTCTGCCACAACACTGGAAACAGCGGCAGGAAGGTGTGCCAAACTCTGGCAAGGGGAAGCTGGTTATAACCCCCATAAGCCTGCCCCCAACAACACAGCTCCAGCGAGGTTGTAAAATCCAAACTGCCATCAGCGGAGGATTGATTACCCAGGACACATTCATTTGTTTGTGGGGGACACCTGGATCAAACCATGACAACTTTATTATTTGTTACACATTTAAATTTGGTAATTTATTGCTTCTTACCTATCTCAAACTGCTTTCTTGAATTTGGAATGCCTTTTGTAGCCATTATTCAAAATTCTACCTAGTGCAGGATTGCTAACCATCTCAGGCTATGCCTTCTTCTCTTGGAGATTGAAGCCAGTTGCCTCAACCTGTTAATTACCTTTCATGCAATCTACTGTAGACTTTCTGGGGACAAAGGCTTTAAATCTTTATTGCCTCACAATAACTCATAGAATCTCTTTCTAAAAGAATGGTGTCAACAGATGATTGGTGGTCAGTATGCAAACATGTCAGGAGAGAAGCCTGTATAGACAAATAAATAAATAAATACCATGTATGTTCTCATTTGCTTTAAATGTAAAAGGAGAAGCCTACATGCCATATTTTAAAAGTCAGAGATTATAAAGTAGAATTTTTCTGCTATGAACAACTCTTGGTAGACCTTTATTTTAATCTCCGTGTCCAGAAAATGCTATTTCAGGAACTTCCATGGAATCCTGCTGGGGTAATTCAAACAGGTATGTAACTGCAGAGGACTTATCTTCATACCTATTAAATCAGGGAGTCACTTTCCTTTTAAAAGCTACCCAGATGATGCCAGTCAGAAAACAGAATTGATATCTCCTGGTATAAGGGAATGTAAAGGTTATTAAATCCATCGGTCCATCTGGTACTAGATTGCTTTCTGCAGCTGTTTAGCGATGGAAGATGAGTACTGATAATAAGGGGACTGAAACAGCAGCTCTCTGATAGTGGTACCCATGTCACATCCTGTCCTCCTCTCAAGCTGCAACCCAAGGTGACCCACTTTTTGGTTTGTAGGAAGTGCTGTACTTTGACCCAGAAGTTGGGACATCCATCAGTCCTGAGAAAACCCAAAGTGGTCTTGTCTGTATTGATAACGCCCTTGTTTGGATGTTACAGCACTGGCTTTTGATAAATTTTCTTTGAGAAAATGGGAGTGTACCATGGGGGAAGATTTTCTAAATGAAAAGATGTAATTAAAATACTTAAATTAAAAACAAACATAAGTGCACTATGCTACATGTGAAATTAAAAGAAAACTTTTCTATAGCAAACATGTTCATTATATTTCATTTCTTTCCCCTAGTAAAGGTCTCAATTAAACCAAATGAATCCAAGCAAATGTTTTAAAAGCCCCATTATTATACTTGAATCATATAAACATAGATGGACTAAGCAAGTAGCACTATTAAGAACTACTGAACTGGAATGAAACAGTTAGAATCATGACAGTCCTGAAGATTTGCCACTCTTTGAAATGTCATAGAGTAGCTCAGGATGAAACATGCCAGGATAAACTAGTTTTTACCTCTAAACAAAACAATAACAAAATCAAAAACATATCTCACCAAATTTATACAACTACTATTGAACACACTCTCTTCCTAGTTTTTGAATGCCTTATTTTGAGGTTCCTATAAACAAATATATTTATCTGAGCATATATATTTATTGACTATATATACTCATTTTTAAAAAAACAAAAAAAATTTAGAGAAATACTATAGAACTGAACTCTTTTTTGTTCACTAACCTGATCCAGTGTAGTCTGCATCACACTGTACCCTACCTCAGTTTAAAATCCCCAATTTTTCTTTAGTTAAAAAGGCAGAGAAATGCAAATACACACTATGAGCTTCTAGATAATGTTCACTGTATTTTAATAAACTTGAAGTTTTCTGTAAAACTGTTCATTGATCAAATAAAGGGCTCACTCCTATCTAAAATTTTAAAAAAACCATTAAAATTTCAAAATTGGTATTATACAGAACCTTTTATTTTCAATAGTTCAAAGAGTCATTTCTTACATGTACAGTACACATAGTTGAAACAGCAGCAAATATCCCTATAATACCTATGGTAAGTCCACCAAGATGCATACGAAATTACAGGTAAGCATTTCTTTCACTGCTTTGTTGTGCAAGGGAAAACATTTACAGAAGAAACAGACACTCATCTGGTAAATTTCAGATATCTTCATCACCTTCTTCATCCTGCCTGATTGGATGCACTGGCTGAGGCCTGTTGGGCGGCTATCTGCATCTGAAGCCATTTCAGTTAGGCCAATTCTGCTTGTTGCTATCTAGCTTTTGCAAATAATGCCTGTTGCTGTCTTAATAACTCCTCTTCAGTAGTGCCATGGTTTTCCAAACAAGAACAGGCCTTTCTTCCTTTCCATGCTAACGGAAGTCTTGTATTCTTGCAAGACTTCTTTTACTTCACAAGTGTGAGCCAAAGCCCAAACTGTCTAGCACTTGTATGGCATGCTCTGGTGAGATGTGTCCTTTTCTGGTTGGTTGCAAATCTGACTGGCGTCAGATGATGGAAGGTGGATGAGTTCACTGCCTTCACTACCATCACTACCAGCTCTCAGGCATCATTAGGCAACGGGACGTTAGGAAGAGTCTCTTCATCTTACTTATGGCAGCTCTGGGGATGATGAGATCGTCATTCTTGCCATTGTACCTTTCAAAATTGTAGGCTCTGTCCACGACTCCAGAGAGGTCTCTGAAGGCCACCCTCAGATAAGAGCAAGGGGGAGGAGTGGGGTCCCCAGGGCAGGGAAACCCCAAATGTGTGAGAGATTAAGTAGTTGGGAGGGGGCTGAGTACTCTGGGGATGAGCAAAGCCTGGTACTCCAGAGAGAACCATCCTCGTGTCTCCTCAGTGGGGAGGGCTCTGTCATGGACCCTGACCCCGTGATGGGGAGGGGGAACAGGCAAGCCCCAGGAGTATTGGCCTGGCTGCAGCACTACCAGCAGCAGGTGTTGCCACGCTGGCCAAACCATTCTAAATCATTCTTGTTATATACATATCAGAGAGAAATGTAGATAAATGTTTTGATGCTCTTTAATTATGTGCCATAAAGCCCTCTCCTTCATTGTAGCTGAAAGAGAACCATTTTTTCTTGATATGTGTCTTTTCTCTCAAGACTGCAAAGGTTAAAATCTTCAGGACTGTCATGATTCTAACTGTTTCACTCCAGTTCAGTAGTTCTTAATAGTGCTACTTGCTTAGTCCATCTATGTTTATATGATTTAAGTATAATAATGGGGCTTTTAAAACATTTGCTTGGATTCATTTGGTTTAACTGAGACCTTTACTAGGGGAAAGAAATGAAATATAATGAACATGTTTGCTATAGAAAAGTTTTCTTTTAATTTCACATGTAGCATAGTGCACTTATGTTTGTTTTTAAGCATTACATTTACATTTTGTTGACTAGAACGCTGTCGTAGTCAGTCACACGCCGCTGGGATGAATCTCCAAACCAGGCGCAATTTTGGGGAGGAAAGTATTTATTGAACTGGTAAGTCCGTGGGAAGTTGAGGAAAAAGTCTGGCTCCCTTTCACAGAAGCAAGCAGAGAGAGAAACCCACCACCAGCACCTCAAGCAAGCAAGTACACCTTAAATCTGTAATTCACAAAACAGCAGGACTGCCAGACCTTGGGTTCTGGCTTCTGTTTTGCATATGTATCCCTAGAATTTTGCATCCAATTTAGAAAGAGTGTCATGACCCCAGAGGGCCAGGCCAAAGTAACACTTCCACCAGCCAGAAGCCTGGAGACAATTAACAATTTAATAAATACAATTATAATAAATTCTATTGGGGGACATTTATTCAAAACTACCACAATCACCAAGAGTCCAACAGTATCTTTTGTATCATTGTTCCCTTCATCAAAATTGAGTGATAGCTTTAAAAAGTTTGTCTTTAAAAAAGTTTGTCAGCCCTATATGAAACATAAGTAACCTGCTTGTTAAAAGGAAGAAGCTTTAATTTGGTTTCTGTAGATAAACTCTGGTAGTAGATTATTACTAGGAATTGTGTATACTGGAAGGAAATAGCATATTGACTGTATTGTGGAAACAGAAAGGAAAAGCCACCTAAGATAGTGTGAAGTAATTAAGTAAGTATTTTATTTGCCAAATTGCTTAAATTTTTATATTTACCAAGCCCATAAATAGATTCTACCTGCCAGGATTCCAGGTTTAATTGGAGAGCTAACTAGGGAAGGAAAGTTTACAAGTATTAGATTTCTTAATGATAATAGTTTACAGTTTTTAAAGGGAAACGTTATATATGTATTTAAAACATTTCCCCTACATAATGAACAGGTTAGTAATATTGCTGAATATTTTAAGTTGAAGTTATTTCAAGATATTCCATGGATGTCATATCTATGAAGTATTTGGACAAGATTGAATTTGTCTTTTAGGTTAAGTAACAAAGGTAGTCTTTATAGAAATAATAAGTGTTAGCTTTTTCTAATTTGTACTGTAACATCCTTATACTTTCTATTTTTAAATGTTTTATTTATTCATTTGAAAGAGAGTGAGAGAGAGAGAGAAAGAGGCAGACAGAGAGAGAGAATGGGCACCATGATGCATGCACCACATTGTGCATCTGCCTTTTATGTGGGTACTGGGGAATAGAACTCAGGTCCTTCTGTTCCTTTTGCTTTGCAGGCAAAGGCCTTAACCACTAAGCCATTTCTTCAGTCCCTTATACTTTCTGTTTTAAGTGTGTATTTCTCAAACAACTTAGTTACTTTCCCATACCTTTTTCTTTCTAATGCAGAGTTAGGGTTAATTAATATTTTACTGCATCTGATAATGTATTATATGTTTACAGCCTACTGTCTATGTTTTGACATTCTTGTGATTTCATATGCTGTATTCTTCAAGCAATAAAATTGTGATGTGTTTTATAAACTGTTTTTATATTTAGTGCTTTATAGAGAAATTTTCATCACCATTTTTACTATTTTTGAGAAAGTTAGACCCAGAAAAATTCAGTCATTTGGTAGATAGAACTTTCCTTTTCCTTTGATCACTGCTGCTTCAGAAAATGTGGAATTGCTTATATTTTTGTAATATACAGTCTTAAGAATCGAGGCATATAAAGATAATTTAGCAGGATTTTGTTTTTAGCATTTTAAAATCACAATTGATTATTAGAGAAGCAATCCTTATATTTTGAAAAGTAAAGTTTTTTTAGTCAAAAAAGAATGATTTTGTAGCATAAGAAGGCATTAAGAGAAAAATCCCAAATGTGAGCATAAAATCAGTTGATATATATAAGATGCTTCAGCATTAATTTTGTAAATGAAGAAAAAACAAACTTGTGAAAAAACAACATGGAAAGTTACTGACTTGTATGTTTTCAACATCTTTTCTGTCACATGTCCTTTTATTCCTTAGAACATTTAGCACAGGCCCTTGGGACAAGAGTAAATGTTGCTCGATTGATAGAAAAGGTAATAAGTATTTTCACTTTTCATACTTTAATATAAAATGTGTAATGATAGCAGTAAAAAGTGTCCATTTCAGCTACATTTTCATGTCTAAAATGAACTTGTCCCACAGTAGCTTCCTATTTCAGCCACACTGACACAGAGACGTCAGTCTTTTCACCACATGGCTGATTCATTTCATTCGATGATTGCCAAAACTCCCAGATGTTCTTCCAGAGCCTGACTGTCTTCATAACCAAATCAAATCAACTCTGCAGCAGTCAGCCAGTGGTGGAGCACCCAGATGTCCCCGGTATAGTTAATGTACCTTGAGATGAGATATTAAACTATATTTGGAAATGTCTACTTTCATTGAGGTCATGATAGGTTTTTATCATACTCTGAAATTTATAAGATGCTATAGGAGGAAGCAACAATGAATTTACATTTTTAGCATATTAAATTTTGCTTTTTGTCCTTAGCAGACATATTTAGCTGATCTTTTTAAACTTAGAGAAAGAATATAGGATTCATTTTTTTCAGTAGTATCTTAATAAGTATACCCTGAAAGAAAAGGAAATTTTATAATCAAGTAAGTTTGTAGAAAGGTAAAATAAAACTCAATCAGGAGCCTTGGGTACTAATATGTACTATGGAGCTTTGAGAATGAGAGAAGGGAGGGCAGAAGATATGGCAGGCATGTTTCAGAATTACCTAATCTCAGAATTCTTTATCATGTGAGCACTTTGCCCAGCACCCTTCCCTGGCTGACTGACAATCAGCTTCACAGAGATGTGATGCCTAAAAGTGGAAGAGAAAACTCTCCCTCCCTCATGGGACATCTCAAATTCATTATCAGTTCAAACTTCAGAGCCAAAGTAACGGAGATGCTTGAAAGATTACTTGATGGAAAGAGGTTGACTTCACTGTCTGGTCCTCCCTAGACAGAGAACTAAGATGACTGGAGCTACTGCTGTGAACGTTTGCAGTTGATTTGGAGTGGCACATAAAGTTCTCTGGGCAAAGAAACCAAACCAGAGTGCAATGCATCATCATAAGTACACAGTGCTGTGAAATAAAACAAACTCTATGACTGAGAACTTCTGGTGCTCTTAGGGTTCACTTATATGCTTTCCTATCTTCTGATTCTAGAAATCTCTCTAAAATTAAAGAAAAGAATTTTTTTAATCTTTAAAGCAGAGGTGGAAGGCAAATGGGAGAGGTCAAATGTACTAGTCAACCAGAGATGCATCCAGTGTGAGGATGATGACACATTGATCGATCGAGGAGGACCTGAGCTGCATGGGGAGAAGCTACTGATCCTGCCTGCAGTACACTCTGAGGGCTGAGAAGGGTGCTATGGATGAAAGTGGAAAAGGTGCGGTGATTGCAGGCAGTTGCAGGGACACAGAACCCGGGATAGGGGTACAAAGTATTCCTCACGTAGCCATGCCATTCCCCATCGTCCCTTCTGGGGACTTCTGGTCAGGGAGGGGGTGAGTTTCACAGAGAAGGTAGGTGAGGCCTCTTGCACAGTCCCCAGCATGCCTGCATCCAGGGGCTGGCTCCCAGATAAGAGTTTTGAAGATCTTTTCTGGAGAAACTGCTTAGCCTAGAGACTGGAATTTGGGGTCTTACTGTATTGGCTGGATTGCAACCCACTTTCCTCATGGGGATGTTCACTCAGGAGTGAACACACCTTGCTCTTATCAATGTTTTCCTTGGCAACTAACCACTTTTCCTAAATATTGATGAATTTTGTAGTTTCTATATTTAATGATTATATATACATATGCATATATATGAATGTCTTATATATAAGTATATATAGTGAGCAATAACTGACCATTTAGGGATAGCAGGCAATATTAAATTTAGAATAAATTAGAGAAAAAAAGAGAGAAGAAATGAGAAGAGAGTCATGCTAAAGGGGCTCAAAGAATATAGAGATAATACATGAAGCAAAAGAATGGCTTTCGCCGGGCATGGTGGCACACACCTTTAATTCCTGCATTCGGGAGGCAGAGGTAGGAGGATCTCCCTGAGTTCAAGGCCACCCTGAGACTACATAGTGAAGAGGTCAGCCTGGACCTCGAAAAACCAAAAAAAAAAAAAAAAAAAAAAGGCTTTTGTTGCAGTCAGCTTTCTAGTTGCTGTGCAGGAAGAACCCAAACAAAAGCGGCTTGTTGAGGAATGGGTTTATTTGGCTTATGGACTCGAGGGAGACTCCATCCTGGCAGGGAAAACGATGGCATGAGCAGAGGGCTGGACATCACCTCTGCCTCAGCACTGCAAACAGCGGCAGGAAGGTGTGCCAAACACTGGCAAGGGGAAGCTGGCTTATAACCCTATAAGCTCGCCCCCAACAACACAGCTTCATCAAGGTTGTAAAACCGAAACTGCCATCAGCTGAGGATCTATCTATCAGAACATATTCAATTGTTTGTGGGGGACACCTGTATCAAACCATGACAGTCCGCCCCTGGCCCCCACAAACTAATAATCATTCAAGAAATAAACACAATATGTTCAACTCAACTCTTTAAGTCCCCGCAGCTTTCAACTGATCCATAATACCAAAAATAAACCCATAATGGCACAGAAAATTCACAATGCAAAACATGAGGCACAGCAAAAACAGATTGACAAATATAATACAAGATTTAAGACAAACAGGGCACCATCAATCTCTAACTCCAAGCTCAATGATTCTTAACCAATAACACAAGTCTCTTGGAGATTCAATTCCGCCCCTCCAGCTCGGCTACTCACAGTCCGGGAAAACGTCATCCGGTACTGGCAGCTCGCCTTGGCACCCATCCATAGTCCTGGAATTCTCTGAGTCTCCATTGCAACCCACAGTTCATCCTCATGGCTCCATTGGGCTCCATGCAGGCAACCTTGCACACCTGCTTCACATGCCGATGGCCATTTTTCAAAACAAAACTGTGTTGCAAATCCAATGACCCTCTCTTTCTAACCAATCTCCATTCCACAGAACCAGGTGGGCTACCAACTTGTTAATCCAGGGGGGGATCAAAGCATTCAGGCCCCTTACTTCAAAAAGTCCGCATTCTTCCTGTTGTTCCAATGCAGACCAGCTGGCCCAATCTCAATGGTTTTCATCTCTCAAACAATTTCAGGTGAACGGGCAGCAGTTTCGACCCAAAGATCTTCTTTCTGTGCCATCTCCATCTGCTCACACCAGTCCATCTTTACGTAAAACAACCCTGCACAGGTTCCCAGGACACAGGCAGGCAGAACGCAGCAAGCCTCTCAGGCAAACTGCTTCTGGCACAGTCCTGACCAAGTTCTTTCTCCCCCTCATAAGCCAAACCTCACAGTCCATAGTTCTCAATACATTCAGGTCTTTTAACTCTGACCATCACGCTGTACTCACAACACTGGGAGGCACCTCTTAGGCCGGGAGTTCAAATCCTTCCACATTCCTCCTGTAGATCACTTCTAGAAAACCAAAGCCACAAGACCAGGGTTCCAGCAGCAACAGATGACCCCACGTCCTGGTACCAAAACTGTTGCAGTCAGCTTTCTAGTTGCTGTGCAGAAAGAACCCAAGCAAAAGCGGCTTGTGGAGGAATGGGTTTATTTGGCTTATGGACTTGAGGGGAGACTCCATCCTGGCAGGGAAAACGATGGCATGAGCAGAGGGCTGGACATCACCTCTGCCACAGCACTGCAAACAGCGGCAGGAAGGTGTGCCAAACTCTGGCAAGGGGAAGCTGGCTTATAACCCCATAAGCCTGCCCCCGACAATACAGCTTCATCGAGGTTGTAAAACCCAAACTGCCATCAGCTGAGGATTGATCTATCAGAACACATTCAATTGTTTGTGGGGGACACCTGTATCAAACCATGACAGCTTTCAAAAACTTGTAGTAAGATGAAATGTAAAAACAATATTCCATTGAAATGGAACAATCAGAAAATAAGTTTTATTAATTATACATGTATATTTAAACACTATTCAGAAATATGGAAGATAAAATCAAGTAAGCTTTCTAGAAAGCAAATTAGTAAGCAGTGATGGAGATGGGATGGGGTTAAGAGAAAATCCACCCATGAGTTTCAGTATTTACCTAGAATTGTTCTGAAAAGAAAGAAAAAATCTATGGGAAGACCACTATCAAAAATAAGATGAAGGGCTGGAGAGATGGCTCAGAGGTTAAGGCACTTGCCTCCAGTGCCTAAGGCCCCTGGTTCAATTCCCCAGGTCCCACATATGCCAGACCCACAAGGTGGTGGCCCTGGTGCTCTCTCTCTCTCTCTCTCTCTCTCTCTCTCTCTCTCTCTCTCTCTCTCTCTCTCTCTCTCTCTCTCCTCTCTCTCTGTATCTCTCTGCTTGAAAATGAATAAATAAAATATTTAACAAAAAATAAGATGAAATATCAAAGAGACCCACAGCTATCTCCAGAGATAAATAAAGAAAGGAAATGCCTAGAATATTAGACGAGTAAAGAGCCTAGTTCTACTTCTTAGTATGAGTCCGTAGAGCAGCAGGATTAGGAGGAAGTTCCCACGCCCTCCAGAGAGATCACACAAGTCTTGTGTAAAAGGTCAGGAATACCAATGGCAAGAGGCTTTTCAGTTGCAATACTGAAAGCCAGAAAATCGCTGAGTACAGCCTAAAACTTGTGAGTGAAAAATCCACCATCTTTAGGGTTCAGTTATCCAGTGAACTTGATGTGAGTAGAATTGAAACATTTCAGATACACAAAGCCTCAGCAAATGTACCTCCCATGGACATTTCCCAGGTAGTAAAGATATAAACCACATGCAAGGACACCAAGGAACCCAGGATGATATTGACGAGAAGCCTGGTACAACAGGTAGGCAGCTGGCCAGCAAACCCTTAAACCAAGCAGTCTAGTTGGTACCACTTCAAGGGAAATGAGCTTGACATGCTCATTGGTCAGCAGTGTAAGAAGTGGTTTCAGTGTGTGGGGGGTGCTACTTCCTTTGGATAATTTACAAGCAATTAGTAAAAATAAAGAATCAAAATTAATGATAGGAAAAAGCAAAATGTGCAAGATCAAAAATGTACTTTTCCTCTACTTGGCTCACAGTGAAAAAGACTGCAAGACATAATAGTGTTAATATAGAATATTGATCTAATATCAAAGTGGGAAAATTAGGAAGGAAAACCCGTTGGCATGTGTTGGTGGTATGAGCACTAAATTGTACTCATTATATATAATAGTAAGATATTTGATAATGTCTAAAAAGTATGATTTAAGAAATATCAGTAGATGTATATTCTATTTAAGTATTGGGAACCAAATATCAGAATTGAAAGTTGGAAGTGCTGACTTCTCTTGTGATAAGATTTATCCTCTGTGAGGTTGAGCTGAGGTACAGTGACTGAGCAATGAGTGTCCTGGTACTTGGGCCAGACTATTGGTAAATCAGATTGAGAACAGTTGTTTGAGGCAGCAGTCTTACCTTGTAGAATGTTACTCACACTAGCAAATAAATGTGTTCATAATAAAAGAAAAAGGAGAAAAAGGAAAGGAAAGAGAAAGAAACTAAGAAAAGAACAAAGAATGAGAGTGTGCTTCTTTGTGGGACAGGGAGAGGTGAGAAAGGTATTCCTGGCCTCTTTTGGTTGTAGGCCTTATACAATTGTGATGAAGATTAAATTGTTTTAAACATAGTAAAATCACAAATAGATGTTATAAAACTTAACCTGTATACCTCCTCCAAATAAAGGCAAAACCATCAAACAGATGATGGTGGTTTTCTCAATACCTTACAGACCTTGTTTATCCCATGTGTACTAACAAAGTAGGAAACGCAGGACCCTAGACCACTCATACTACAACCCGTCATCCAAATCCACTTCCCACTTTCATATTTGAGGTGTATAGGGCTACTCTTTCCCTCAAGAAGGGCCTTTGCATGTAGTGCGCATATTGCTCTCTGTCTTCTCTCCGGAGCCACATGTCCAGCACACTGCATGCACTCACACATCCCAAATCCCCCTATACTGCTGACTTACATCTCAACTCTAACGCTCATGCCCCGAGGTACTCCAGATGACTGCATCCTCCTTCATTTCATTCCTATAGTACTACCAACTGCCATGCACTGCTTTGACCCATGGCTGTTTTCCCATGTCTTGTTGTTGGGAATGGCCTGGAGGTGACAAGGCCAAGCACCCTGTTGTAATGGTACTTGTTCCTCCTGTTGTAACGGACAGGGCTGATATAATCCAGGTACTGCCTCAGATATTAATTAAATGAGTAAACTAATTGTTCATTAAATGTGAAATCTGTTCAGTCATATGGCCCAGTGCTAAACATCTGCATCTGCATAAATCAATATTACCAGAAAGTAAAGATTCCTTTCTTTCTGCTTTAGGGAAGTGTGCATGTGTTTCCTCTAAGGAGGGACATCATATCCAGAGCCAGGAGAATAAACTTCCTTGGAATTTCTGCATATGCTTCCTTCATGGGGAAGGTAGAAAATGTGTCACCTTGAAGGTTCTTTTGGAAAGACCATGTAGGAGTTACAGGTATCTGGTGCTCAGGAAACCATTGTAGGCATTATGTTACCTGGACCTCCCCACAGAGAAGCCCCTGCAGACACAGGCACAGGCTGAGATGCAGCAGGAAGGAAGTGTGCAAACTCTCAAAGCTGTATCAAGGCTATCTAGGTTAGGGGCTAACAGCTAGAACGTGGATCTGTACTTCTTATGCCTCATTTAGGTTCCTTTTTATTAATATGGCTTTATATGGCCATCCCCAAATCTCGCCATAACCACTCAAATAATCATCTAGAACAACAGCTTCAAACATCCGTTATGGAAATAACAAAATGTCCGGCATTAAAATGTGCAGACAGTGGGACACCCTGGAACCTTTCAAAGACAGAAGTCTTAACTCATATTGCAGAAGTCGAAATTAGTGTGGAACAGAATTTCCTTTTTTGCTTTTACTCTGCTCTCACCTTTCCAGCATAATCTCTGAAACAATTGCAGCAGAACTGTGACAGTTTAGGGTGACTGGGACCCCAAAGATAAAGAATCTGAGCCCCTCTCTAGAGTGGGAGGTCTGTCTCTCACTAGAACTCACACTTAGTCCTGGAACTGTGATAGGTCAAAGCTAAGCCAGTCAGCTGTCTCTCTGGCTCAACTGAGCCAAAAGAGATACCCACCTGAAAGACACAAAGCTCTTTCTCTTCCTCATGGTTGGCCAGCAAAGAGACATCTACATCTCCAGGCTTAGATGAGGCCCTTCACCACAGCCACCAGGGCTTGGTGAGGGGCTGGGGTTTGTGCTGGTTTTTTGTTTGTTTGTTTGTTTGTTTTGTTTTGTTTTTTTTTTTGTTTTTTTTCACACTTTGGATTGTTTTTCCCCATGATGGGAGTCTCCTATGTTTCCTCTTCTCAATATTTTATCTTCTCAGTTTAATAAAGTCTCCCACTAAACCTTATCCTCTGGTAGCCTATAATTTTAATTCTTTAAATTTATATGACAAGAATCCGAGTACTCTTAAGTTTTAAAGTATGTTGGAACTAGCTGGGAAATTTTTCCATTATATAATGGACAGCCATTTCAGCCCAGAGATCTCATGTCTTTCTGTGCCATATCTGTCTGATTAGAAAAGTCCATTTCTATGCTAAGCAACCCTGCACTTCTCCCCCTGCATCTTCTCCATGATCATCTATCCCTGTCTGACATAATAAGCAATTTACTGGAGTGTAAGGTTGTGGTGACTTGATTTTGTGTCCCCATAAACTTATGTGTTCTGAATGCTTGATCCCCATTTGATGGCAATTTTGTAAGTGGAATCTTGTTGGAAGTGTGATGTTGGGGATGGGGCTTTGGGTATTAGAGCCACCTTTCCTTGCCAGCGTGTGGCATACTCTTCTAGTGCTCTTCTCCAGCTGATGTTGGCCAGGAGGTGATGTACAGCCTCTGCTTATGCCTTCATTTTCCCAGCCATCATGCAACTTCCCAATGAGTCTGTAATCCAGAATAGACCCTTTCCTCCACTGGCTGCTTTTGGTTGAGTTCTTTGTCTCAGCAGTGAGAAGCTGGCTGCAACAATTAATTGGTACGGAGACGTGAGGTCCTTGTTACCAGAAACCTGACTGGCTTTGGTTTTTTGGAACTGTTTTGCAGAAAGAATATGGAAGAATTTGAAACCTTAGTCTAAGAGACACCTTGCAGTGCTGTAAGTGTATCTTGATGGATTCTAGTCAGTGTTGGAAAGACCTGAATGCAGTAAGAGTTATGGACTGTGAAGTTCGGCTTATGAGGGTGAGAATTTGTCAGGACTGGTTTAGAAGCAGTTTGTGTGAGCAGATTGCTGCATTCTGCCTGCCTGTGTCCTGAGAACTTGTGTAAGGTTGCTTTGCACAGAAATGGACTGGTGTGAGCAGATGGAGATAGCACAGAAAGAAATGAAATCTTTGGGCTGAAACTGCTTCCCATTTAGCTGCAATTATTTGAGAGATTACAATGATTGAGATTGGGCCAGGTGATCTGCATTGAGACAGCAGGAAGAATGCAGACTGTTTTGAAAGTAAGGGGACTGAATACTGAAGGAGTATCATGCTTTTCAAAGTCAGCTTTATTCCCCACTAGATTAACAATTTGGTAGCCCATCTGGTACTATGAAGCATAATAAATGCAGGAAACTGGGTCATTGGATTGACAATGTGTTTTTTTTTGTTGGTGTTGTTGTTGTTGGAAATAGCCATGGACAATTTGAAGCAGGCTTGTTGGATTGCCTTGTGTGGATGTCCTATTGAGCCATGAGAGTTGGAATTGGAACTCCAAAGACCCATCACTGGTTAGAATTATTAGACTTGGAGACTTATTGGTTAAATATGTTGGACTTGGGGCTACAAGGTTTGATGTTGCCCTGTTTGTTTAAAGCTTATATTGGTTCAAGCTGTCTTTGGTCTGCCCAATGCCATCTTTTTTTGTGTGACTAGTCTGTGCCATTATGTGTTTTTTGGTATTATGGCTCAGTTAAAAGATCTTGAACTATGGGGATATGTGAACAGCATTGAGATTGATAAAACTATGGGGGCTGGGTGTTGTGGTACATGCCTTTAATCCCAGCACTCGGGAGGCAGAGGTAGGAGGATTGCTGTGAGGGCAAGGCCAACCTGAGACTACATAGTGAATTCCATGTCAGCCTGGACTAGAGCAAGACCTTACCTCCAAAAACCAAAAAAAAAAAAAAGAAAGAAAGAAAGAAAGAAAAGAACAAACAAACAAACAAAAAACTAGGGGACTTTTAAAGTTGAACTGGATGCATTGTATTTTATATCAATGGTTATCAGTCTATGGGGGCCAGGGATGGAATGTGGTGATTTGATTCTGGTGTCCCCAATAAACATATGTGTTCTGAATGCTTAATCCCCAGCTTATAGAAATTATGGAGTTGTATGATAGTTTGAATAGATGTCCCCCAATAGAATTTATTATAATTGTGAATTGTCTCCAGCCTTCTGGCTGGAGCAGGTATCACTTTGGCCTGACCTCCTGGGGTCTGGCCCTGAGGTATTTCTAAATTGGATGCAAAATTCTAGGGATACATATGCAAAACAGCAGCCTGAACTCAAGTCTGGCAATCCTGTTGTTTTGTGAGTTACAGTGTTAGAGTTTCTTGCTTGCTTTTGAAGGTGCTGGGCCTCTGTCTCTCTGCTTGGATTTGTGAAAGGGGGCCAGCCTTTCCTTAACTTCCCCTGGATCTGTTACTTCAATAAATACTTTCCTCCCCCAAACTGTGCCTGGTTTGGAGATTCATCCCAGCGACCTGTGGCTGACTGCAACAAGTTGGAATCTTGTTGGAGGTGTGCTGTTGGGGGCAGGTTTATGGGTGTTATGGCCAGCTTTCCCTTGCCTGTGTTTGGCACACTCTCCTGTTGCTGTTGTCCATCTGAGGTTGGCCAGGAGGTAATGTCCAGCCTCTGCTCATGCCATCGTTTTCCCTGCCATCATAGAGCTTCATCTTGACCATGTCAACCAAAATAAAACCTTTCCTCCACAAGCTGATTTTGGTCAGGTTCTTTGTCAGAGAGCTGACTGCAACAGAGGTACAGGAGGGAATTTTACCTGGTTTTCCTTTATTTCGTTGGAATGACTGGATAATTAATGTACAAGAAAAAAATTTCTTTTTTGCACAGGATATTTCTGGAAAGCTATACAAATTAAAGGTTATTATCTATGAGCAATAGTACTCTAGGGGCACGTCAGAAGAAGTCTAACTTTTAATTGTACATATCCTACCAAAAACATGTATCTCTTTTTAAAATAAAGCACTGTTTTATTAGAGAAGCCCTTTAAATGTGTGTTGTAAATGACTCTAATAAGCTTTACCAGCAAGTACACCAGCACCCTGTATTTGTGATGTTGAGATAATGAATACATTTCTTAATTTCTCCTCTATTCTGTAAGTCAGGTTGTAAATAGGCCACTATTAAGGTCCATGGACTTAAATAAGTTTTGAATTCTTTACAAACAGAGCCTTTTTTATTTTCCATTGGAGTGATGCCATTCTTACTTATCTTGTGGTAGAAAAAAATTGTTTTTTTTAGGCCAGATACATTTACAATTTTCTAACTCTTAGCTAAGTGACCCAGGATGGGTCATTTAACTGCCTTGTCTTCATTTCATTATCTAAAAAATTAGAATAAACTTTCCTATGAGCCAAGGTTGTTATTAAAGGAAAAGAAGGCTGGATCATATATCATGGTGCCTCTCAATGGCTGGCTTGAGGAAGGGCTTAGCAGGCATCAGGCATTCCTGTAGATTCCTATCGCTATCGTTTATGTGTGTCCAACATAAACAGGAAATTTGTTAGAAATACATAGTCTCAACCCTACCTGATCTAATGCATTTCTGAGCAGAGTACCCAAAGGATGCCTTTGCACCATATATTTTATAAACTCTTCCCTCTAGTCACTCTCTTCCTCTCTGCCTCATGACCAGCCCCAGCACCTCCCCCTTAGGCTGTGTGCATCGCCTGACGTGCCCCCTCCTCTTGTAACCTGTAAGTAACATACCACATTTCATGTGCATATTATTTGTGGAGCTGTAGCGTCACCATACCTGAATACAACTGAAATCCCAGTAACATTCTACAACACAGCTACCATTGCATACTTATAGTTGCCAGTTAGGCTCATTTGGAGAATTGTGAGGGTAATCAGCAGTGCCTCTTGTTCTAGTGGGGCACAGCCACTGGGCTGAAACTCAGGAGAGTGCTGAGCCACTTCATCACTAAACTAACCGAAATAAAGACGGTCAAGGATAACCATGTACAAAGCTGTAAATCTGCTTTATGTAGCATGACTATGTTGAATGCCAACAGTTCTCCTTAAGCACAAGCTTTGAACACTTCAGAAATTGCTCTTACAAATGATTAAGACCTTCCAGATAATGGAAACTTTTGAATCGAAACACACAAAAACTTATTTCCATATTCCAAGATGTTAAGGAAATAAATGCAAACCCCCATGCACACCCATTCATGTTTCCCTGTTGATTCTTAGTGTGGTGAATGTTTCAGTAGATGGAAGAGCAGCTGTTATTACCGAGCAGCTTCCTTCCTCACCCTGTTGTCTCTTCTGTGTTGAAGAGAATCTGAATGTAGAGGTGAACTTCTGTATCCGAAGCTGAGGTTAATATAAGCCAAAGTTAAAAGATGTAAACTAGACTTTCTCCATTGATTCAATGGAAAAAAAATGATAATCTATTTCAGAAATATTCTATGTCTGCTACATGCAATTTTTTCTCTTAAAATGTTCTTTTAGAATACTTTTTAAAGAATTTAAAATTTGATTAGCAGGGGATAGAAATATTAGAAAAGAAAAATTTTAATAAATTTCCCATAAGAAATGACCCCATTTGTCTGCAATTAGAAACGTATGCTACAGATTGAGCTACTCATCCCCGGCCACATCATTACTGCCCAGCCAGTGTCCAAAAGATGGCTTGTAGCACGCATGAGTGACAGTGTCACCTCCAACCACAGGCTCCTCCCATGCAGGTATTTTGTTTGATCGCTCCTTGACCCGTCTCCAAGAAATCTCATTTGCCCAAGGGAGTCTGGCACTGGAAAAGTGTTTGCATCTGCTTAGGGAAATGTGCCTGAAACAGTGACTTATTTGGAACTAAGAACAGAATGGAATGGAAAGGACAGATGAGCTAGTTTGAGCAGGCAGAGAGCAACCTGAGCCTCTGACTCTTGTAAAGGAGCTCTCTGCAAAGCAGTCTGCGGCGCCTGGATCCAGCAAGACCCATCTCCATTCAACAGATGCCGTCTCTGCAAACTCCCTGCAAAATCCTTTCTTTCACCCATGCCTTAAGGCATGCCGTCTCTTTTTAAGTTCCACTTAGACTTCTAAGATGGTACGGACTTCCCGATTCAGCCCTGCAGACACCATTGTAGAAATTGCTCTCCAAGGTATGTTACCATTTGAAACTCAGTCATGTCCTATGATGGCTGCAGGATGCTTGCTGGTGGTGATGTGCCTCCCAGTTACAGTGCTTTCTTGGTTGTCAGGAGAGTTGTCAAGTATGCAGATGTGTAGATTACCCACAGAGGGGGATTGACTGGGCTTCTTCTCACTCACTGAGCTGAAAGCAAACCAGCAGTCAAACAGGGAACTGACCTCTCATCTAGAGGAATGCAGGATGAGTTGGGGTTTGCACTCGCTCTCGCTGTCGCGCTCTCTCTCTCACTTTCACACACACACACACACACACACACACACAGAGAGAGAGAGAGAGAGAGAGAGAGAGAGAGAGAGAAGGATGTTAGCCATGGCTCTGCTCTTTGGGACTGCTCTAGTTCTTGTTTCTTTTACTTTTTCTTCTTCTCAGTTTTCTGCCAGTGAAATTTCAGTCATTTGTTTACAATCATAGTCTTGGTTGAGCTAGCAAGGATGACAGAGGATCTTAAAATGTTTCAAAATCCCGAAGTTAGGTATTTAATTAGGAAAAATAGAAAAGGAAAAGAAATGGTTGACCACATTTAAACTGGCAAGGTTTAACATGAGTAGAGTTCTATTTAGGTACTAGAGTAATGAGTGTTTATATTTTCTGGTTTTTTTTTTCAATTTAAATCTATCTTTGCCAATTAGCAAATTATTAAATGACCGTTCCTTCAAAGTCTGCAAGCAAGTGCCTGTTCCCACTAATAAGAGAGCATGTTTTACAAGGTTTATGTTGATTGATTGACAAATGCTGATAAAATCAAAACAGGGTTAAAACACAGAATACCAACTGCAGCATAAATTACATTTGTTCAATAACGTCCCAAGTGCCTATATATTTATGGCTTGCCTTTCAATAAATATTACTGTCTTAATTGAAACATCCATTGAGGAAATTTATCTCAGGGGTGACTGTCAGGAACCATGGCTGGGCTGCATATTTCTGTATCTGGTATGTTTTTTGAGTGCAATTAAAAAACAGTGTTTGATATTTTATATGAAAGCAATAAAAAAACATTTTATCATATACTTTGAATATCATGCACTCCTGAGAGACTTCCATATCCCTTACTTTTCTGGCAGCTTCAGTTACATCATTCACAAAGAGCATTGTGTTCTTAGCCCACTGGACTGTTTATAGGCTCCACTACAGGGGCTATAGCTTACTATTTGGTGCTCATGTATGTTTCACGTGTAGGGATGCTTTCCATATCCTAACTTCTGATTTTATATGTGAATGAATAGCTGTGTACAAATGGTGCCTTCATTTATAGGCATACCTGAAGGTCTAGTTAGACAACTCCAGTAGAGGGGGAATGAAGAGAAACTGGGGGAGGTGGAAAGGTATATAAGCAAATAGTTTCTTGAGAGTTTCCTATTGTGTTTTTTCCCCCTAGGGTAGAATCCTATACTCTAATGCCTCAAGTATATCACAACGTGTAGATTTAAGGTGGCTTTGTTTGAACCAGGAATTTTCTGTATCTGGGAGAAGCATAGATTTTCCAACCATGTCTTTGAACATTTTCCACTTGCAAGTTAAAAGAAAATAGTTACTCAAGATTTATCAAAGTTGCCAGAGATGGAGTTAGGTTGGAACCAGGATTCTGAGGCGAGATCATCATTTTACCCTTGGGATGGGCATAAAGATTATACAGCAGGAGTGCAGGACTGTGGGATGTAAGAGTGATGGGAAGCTTGGATGTGTGAGAACAAAGGTGACTTGGTGATGTGAGGCTGGAGGTGGGGGGGAGCTAGTGAGTGGTTGACTTGAAGGAAGGACAGAGGAGGACTAGTGAAGCCAATCACAGTCACGGCTAGTTAGAGGCAAACAGAATGGGGTAGGAAGTAGGAAAGTTATTAAAGCCACCAGCCAAGGCTCTTGTGAACTTACCCAAATGAAGGGATGAAGGGACTGCCCACCATCAGCAGGCTGAGGTTAGGACAGAAAATTTCTAGCCCCTGGGAACTCAGGCCACAAGTAGTTCCAAGCAAGAGTGGCAGCATGATGGAGAACTTCTTAGTTTGGTTCATTTTGTTCTCACAGTCCAGACACCATTAAGACTGTCTGGCACACAGCAGACACTCCACAAATGTTCCCAAAACTGACTTGAGTTCTGGCAGAAAGACGGTAGCCTTCAAAATGAAGTGATATTTATATGGCAGTATATTTTTTTAAAATTAAATTCCCCTGGCACTTAAAATGAAGAGAATGAAAAATAAAAGGCAGAAGCAGATACTCAGGAAGATGGTCATTTGTTTCAGTGTTCTCTCTGTTACCCAGCATGTACACCTGTTGTCTTTCTTTGGTAGCAGTGCCCACGAAGTAAGCCAGGCTGGTATAGGACCTGGGACATTCTGAGTCTACAGTCAGCTCCTAGCTCCCTCATAAGAGGTTGCTCTTATGGTGTCGACACTTGGAAAGCAGAGCTGGAAAGGAGAAGGTGTCATGATGAAAACTACTGAGTTCCCAGGTCGATGTCTGCCAAGACTTGGCTGCAGTATTTGTGTCTCCCACAAGCTCTTGAAATCTGCTGTCAGATTTTTCCCTAGCCCCAGGAGGCTCTGAAGGTTTTGGTGATGGTTTCAGAAAAAAAAAATTAAAAAGTGAGGGAACATTATTCCATGGAATCAGCTGGTGGTGATGTACTGTAAGATGTGGTCTCTGCAACATGCCCTGGTTCTCCAAGTTGGTCATTGGCATTGGAAAATAACCAAGACCACCGGATGCATTTATGCCATTTCCCCTCTGAGTCCCACAATTCCAAGCAGCAAGGTATTCCTCACTCTTCTCTCCTGGACCTTGTTTCCTAGTTTGACACTGTGACTGTAGCTTTGTGACTTTGTGACTGTAGCTCCAAAACAAAAAGAAAGGAAAGGAAAGAAAAAGAGAAGAAAAGAGATTCAACCCAGAAGGAGGAAAATGTTTCCTTAAACATGACTGTGTTGTCTGGAATTAAAGAACATTGCAGCAGAAAATGGCCATGAAGTGTTTTCTACTCTGACTTGGGAATATTGTGACCAGCCGAAAATCACAGCGAGTCAACAGCAGACCAAAGCTGGAAGTCCTTGTACCCTGCCTCAGAGCCACACATCTGAAGAAGATCAGTGAAAAGGCCTGAATCTACGAGCCACCTTCTTTATGGAAAATAAAAGAGATGAGTCCCAAGGCACATCCATCCATTACTCCCAGGTGCCTGGGAGTTAGGATTATCACTACTGTGCCAAGAAGAATGAAAGGAAACCCAGTCTCCTTTCAGCCTGCTTAGATCCATTTCTCCTCCAGCTTGCTCTACGTGTGTAGATTGCTTAAAGCACTGTAAGCAATGGACAAAATCCAGGCACTTTTCCCATCTGTCTTGCGTACTTACACACACTTTAAAAATACTAATATGGATAAATTAATTCCATTTTATTGATAAGCAATATAAATGCTTTTAGCTAATTTCCCTTAATTTTAACTCGTCTTGTTAGCCTTAGGAACTGTGAAGCAGGTCATATCCTTGTCCACTTCTTGGTAGTATAACCAGCCACTTCACTGAACTATTAGAATCTCACTATCTTTCAGCCTTTCCCTAGAACTGACCAGAAAATCTCCTTTCTCTCTCCATGTCCACTAGGGGACCATGCCCCACCCCTCCTTTACCCCATTGTAGAACACAATGCTGGCCTGAGGTCTGCAGAAGTCTTCATCGCCATTTGGTATAGACCTAATTGTTGAGTGCCTTGTGCAAAATGTAGTTTATTTTTACCAGATGTGCTTTCTTGAAAAGATGAGTATACCATGTGTTTTAAACAGGCTGAAAGGAGACTGGGTTTTCTTTAGCTCTTCTTTGCACAGTAGTGATAATCCTTAACTCCCAGGCCCCCTGGGCTGGTCTTCCTCAAGATTTCAGCCTTGTCAGTGTTCTCCCTCTCTGTGTCCACAGAGACACCCTGTGTCCTCTCTTATCACTACATGAGTCCTAAATATACAGAACTCTTGAGAGCAGAACAAGGCTAGTCAGAAATAATCATCTAGAATTAACATTTTCTTCTCATGTTAAACATCGCAAACTTTACTTCCTTAAAAGAAGTTAAGACATCTTTGGAAATCTGGTTTTTTTTTGGGGGGGGTTGGCATTTTCAAATACAGTTTGCTTTTGTTGATTTCTATCCCTCTCCTGCCACTCTCTCCTGTTCTCCTAATTCCCTTCCTCTCCGTCGTTTTCCTCCTTCTGTTTACACACCACATGTGGTTTCTTGTTTTTCCCTCCCTCCTCTTCAAGCTCATCTCTTTATATACACTTTATTTGTATAGGGTAACTGACTTACTTCCCATACTGGGAAGTTTTCTCTGCTGCTCAGCCTCATCCCAGTCATCCTTTAGGACATCCCAGGTGTCACCTCTGCTGTGCCCATGCTTCTCTCCCCACTAGAGGATGGCATTTATCTCCAGGATGTCATATAAGTCTGCCATCCAGGCCAGCTGTGCATGACAGGGGTGGTGCATGGTGCCTGACTGATCTTGCATCATTTCCACAGGACCTAGTGGATGATGTGCACTGGGGTTCTATCCGTATTGATGGACGTCAGCCAATTATGTCAACAGAAGCTTTTTTTAATATAGGGGCTCTGAGCTTTCAGAAGGTGTATCAGGTAACAGTACAATTGAAACCTCAAGTCTTCTGAAATTCCCTTAGGACTTAAATCTTTTATGTTGTCTTTAATATGAAAGTATAATATAAAACTAGAAAAATATTTCCATGTATATGAACACACTGGTCATTTTTGTCTCAGATGCACTTTGTTTAAAACAGATATACTTGAAAGTGTGTCAATATAATATCTAGATACAAATTATGTATTAAAATGTGATAAAGTAGCTCCAAGTTTTTTTTGCCATGTGATGACTTCTTGTATAAAAAGAATCATTTCTGAAGGCACTGAGGTATTTGCTTATTGTAGAGAAGGATTTTCTGAAAATAAGATAAAGGTACTCCTATATTTTAATAAAAATTTTCCTGTCATAAACTTGATGCTTTTCCATAGTATACTTAAAACACTGGACTTATTCCTAAGAAGAATTTTAACTTATACAACAGATATATTCCTGGATTACTAAAGTTAATAACTCCTTTCCCAGATAAAAAATGTGTATGCATTATATATTATTTCTGGTTCAATTAATTTAAAAAATCACTTGCATAGGCATTTAATGATTTTTAATACAGTTCTTATTTGCAGGAATCAGTATACTCTTGACTTGGAAGAATTGAAGGCTAGAGGGAATGTCTTTGCAGACACGGGAACTGGAATTAAAGAACCAGACACTAATCTCAGAGACATACTGTCCAGAGATACTGATTGTCCAAAACTATTATATATAGACCTAAAGTTTCATGCCACTTTAATTAAATAATTTCATTTACTTTTTTTAACCCATTGTTCAAAAGAGGTTAGAAGAGAAGTATGGAATCATGCATGGGTTTGGATATTGCCCTTCCCTTTCAGGGAATGTGTCAGTCCTTGGTGTCCCTTTACATTCAGAAAAGGGCACCACTGCCTCTTTCTCCCAGTGTGGCCACAGCAGAAGTCTTTCAGTAATGCGTTCATTGAGGTGAAAAATAATGTTCTTGACTCTGAACTACATATATAACACATCTTCACCACTTATCACATGGGAATCGTGATGCTTTTAGTTGGAGGTTCTGCTGCGCATAAATAAAACACTCCAGTGTTGACTTTTTTAGGTAAACAATTCCAGAAATGTTGAGTACCTTTAAATTTCAAATTCAGCTTTTAACCTGGGTTCTAATTTCCGTGGACAGCTGAGGCCTGGCTGCACTAATACCCAGCTAAGCTGAGGTCTGGGAAGTCTCCGAATCAGTCAGACCTGGGCACCTTGCTTGCTTCAGCTCCAAGAGCAGAGGCTCTGGGGCTCCATTTACTTCAATTCTGTGCTCATACTGACATTCTGATTTCCCAGGAGATCTTCCTTGTGTCTGAGCATGTATCATAAGCATCACATGTGTACCAGCATGTATGCCTCATCCAACTTTAAGTAGTAAAACTGATATTTATTAAACATTTATTTCAAACATAGATATCCCCTCTCATTTTTATCTTAATAAATTATGATTATTAACTGTGTCTCCTCTCCTAAAAAGATCTAGTTTTGTGACATTGTGAGATTTCCAACTTTTATTCCTAGTCTTTGGGATCCGAACACACACAGCCCCATAGATGACTGGGAATGGCATTTACTCCAAGGCGACCATGAGCAACAGATCCATAGTCCTGCCCTGGGACAGGCAGGTTCTGGGGCAGGGCCTCCCTTCCTGGTGGAAGAGCATTTCCTTTGTCTTTGTATTAATTCTGTGTGTCCTCTTTCCTGTTTACACAGTGGAAGTGATCATGATAATTCTAAATATCAGGCTAAGGTGCCAATTTAGAAAATATACAGGCTTTGTAAGAAATGACAGGAGTAAATTTAGCACAGGGCAGTGTAATTCCCAGTCAGCTAATTGGAGTCTCTAGTTGACAGGGAGTTCTTTTGCAAATCTAACTACTAGGGATAAACTGCAAATGACAGAAAAACAAGCATGCATGTGCACTTTAGTGAATACCTTGGACGTCATATGATATCACTCTGCTTTCCTCAGCCTACATTTATGTGTTCAGTCCTGTGTAATGACTGCTGAGCTTCAGAAACTAGTAGCACAGTTCTTCAGGCTTTTTCTTTCATGACTATGATAATTTTGAATGCTGGCTAGTTAATTTTGTAAAACATCTTTGTGTTTGATACTCTGTGATGACTAAATTAAGATGATGCAATTTTGACAAAACTATCAGAATATGAATGTATGTGTATGTATTTATGTCTGTATAGATGCCTCCATACCCTCACTGGGTCCCATCAAAGGGTACGACGTCCTTGTGTCTTATTACTATTGCTCTTGGCATCTGGTTGACAGCATCAATGGAAGCTCTGTTTTCTTTTAGCCAAAATCATGTCATCAGTCAGAACAGTGTTCAGTCATTCTGTTGATTGAGGCTCATATTTAACATTTATATGCTTTTAAGTGAAATAGTTTCACCTAATTAAAATGATACTTAAGTGATTTTATTATAATTAATATTTCTTTATTATAGTTTTAGGTATTTATGTAAAATTGCTCAAACTTTTATTTTTCTAGTCAATAAAATAAAGTTGGCATGAGATTAGATTAGAAAATATATATGAATATAGAGCAGAGATAGTAAATTGATGGCAAACTTCAGGTAGAGTAGAATTAGAACTGATCATTTTAGGTATTTAAATTTTTTTTTAAACCTACACTTAGCATCATGGCAATAGACTGTCAAAGAGATGTCATGTCAGTGAAGTGTTTTAGTAAGTCCTGTCAGCTTATGTTGAACTTTTCAAACGTAAAAAATATTGATCATCACAATTAATTCAGAGATTTTTAGCATTCTACTTCTTAGAGTTAGGTAGGTACCCATTTTCACTTTTTAAATGTTTCCTTTAATATGCTTGTTGGATTTCCAACTAATTCATCTTTTTATTTATTTAGCTGTTTCATATCTAATTGCTAGACTGCCTAAGATAAAAATGACAGGAAAGCCCGTATTCATCAGACCTCAGGGTTAAAGCTTCTCATGTAAACAAAGCACAGGACAGTTTACGTTCTTTCTCATGTTAAACACCTGTGTCTATGCCATCCTGTAAATCGCTTGTCCTATTGAACTCAATAGAATTCGATCATACCCTCCTCTCAATGCCTTCTTTTGTCTCCCTCCCTCCTCCCTCTAGCTGGTGCCTATTCTGTTTTCATGATGTTTTCCCCACGGCTCCATTGTCAAAATGTTGAGGAGCTCTGTATCGTGGAGGTCTATGAGCCGCCAGCCATAGGTCTTGGACTAGGTTTTTAGTGCCAGGGATGAGCTCATTTCAGTGGAATGGGAAGTCAGCTGGTTGCCCTCATACTAGTCATGCTACTATAGCATCTCATGCCTGGCTAGTCACTTGTATTGCACTCAGAACTGATCCATAGTTGGATGGCTACGCTTACTGATTACTTTTCTCTCTCAGAAAGCTACATAGCACTTAGCTTCTATGACAGCTAGTAGAGAGGAGGCTTCCAGCTTCATTCCAGCTTGATTTTTCACTGCCTTGCAACCACTTTGTATTTTTAATTTGATATCTTGCTGTAAAGAGCTATCTTCTATAATCAAAGTTCTGTGAGACAAGATGTTTCTTTAAGGTAAAAATATCTTGCCTTTCCTGTATCTTTTGATTATTTTTTATGTGTGTGTATCTATGGTGTGTGTGTTTGGTGGGGGGCATGCATGTTCCATGACACCTTTGTGGAAAACTGAGGACAGCTTTGAGGTTTATGTCCTCTCCTTTTATCTTACTTGAGACAGGGTCTCCCTTTTTATTTATTTTGCAATAAGATTTAATCCATTTTCAGTTTTAGTACAATTAACTATGAACACATGAATTAACTTTTAAAATTTGCCATGTGTGTGTACACGCCAGGATCTCTGCTGCTGCAAATGAATACCCATTCAACTTTATGTGGGTAACTGAAGGATTTAACCCAGACCAGCGTGCTTTTTGTAAGCGCCCTTGTTTTTATTGCTGCTGCATGTGACCTGTGTGCTTCTGAATGCTCCTGGCCTTGCCTCCTATTGTAATTGACATGTTAGAGTTACAGATACATGCACATTTAGTGTTCAGCTCTATGTGCATGCTGGGAAACTGAACTTGTATTGGCACCTTTGCAAGCAAGCGCCTTTAATGACAGCCATCTTCCCACGTCTGTTTCAATGAGTTCTCGAGCCCATTTGCTATGGCTATAAGAGCTCATTGACAGATCTGTAACTATATTATAATTTGATACAACATGATCTAAATGCTTTCACAAGAAAAATCTGGCTCCTTTATTCATGGGATACCTGTGTGTCACTAGGGAGATATTGCACACACACACACACACACACACACACACACACACACACACACACACACTATAATGAACAATTACAAAACAATGAATCCAAAACAGAATGCCTGCCTGCATGAAACGTCACTCTAAGTAGAGAAGTGAACATTGAGAAAAAAGGAAATGGAGGAAAAATGTAATTACATGTATAAAAATAATCATGGAATTTAAAGAACAACCGGCTGTAAGTGAGCATAGTCAACTGAAATTACAGCAAGGAATGGAGCAAATGGTCTCTCAGTCAGTTCTCTGTCTGCAAGACTTGAAGCCAGGAAAGTCACAGAAGACCCTAAGAGCCAATAACCGTTTTGCAAAACTTTATACCTAATATCACGCTATTGAGTTTAGAACAGCTTTTTCTTTGAAACTGTCAAAAAAGCTTTCTCTTGGTCTGGAGAGATGGCTCAGCAGTTGTCATAGTCCACTCAAGCTCCACTCAGATGAGCCTCCAAACAGGCAGTTATGGGAGGAAGGGATTTATTGAAGCTACAGAAGTTCCATAATGGCAGAGGAAGCTGACCCTCTTTCAGAGAGAGAGAGAGAGAGAAGCCATCACCACACCACACACATACAACTTCAAACAGTCAGGGGAAAGGGAGAGTTTTCCTTCCTCTTTATGTAACCTTAGGGTGGGGTCTTGCAACTCTTTCCTGGACTTGTTGACTCCTTGATTCTCTGGAATTTCCTTCCTGCATTACCCTCCCAGGAAGGATGTCTGTTTCTACCTCCCCTGAACCTCCTTACATCCTTCCCCCTACTGAGAGGGCTTCCTTCTTGTAAACAACCTTGGAGACCTTTTACAAAGTTTTCTCTCCATTCCTTTCTTGTTGAATTGATTTTTGAGGTTATTGATTCTAATAGTATAGTCCTAGTGGCTGTAAAATTTTGACACACATCAGAAATCAACTTTAAAGCTGTTGTTATTGTTGTTGCTCTATTTGTTTTGTTTTGGGGTTGTTGGCTTTTTTGTTTGTTTGTTTGTATTGTTCTGTATTAATCCTTGAGCCACACATGAGATTCACAAAAGCTAAATCTCTTAGAGGTGGAAGGCAGACCTGGGCATTTGTAAAAACCTAGCTTGGTAATTCCAGTGTCAGAGGTTGAGTAGCATCCTCTGCCAGATAGAAGCAGGCTTTGTGCTATTGAGACAACCAGATTGCCACCTGGGGGACAGAGAAGCTTTGTAGACAACATTAATATAAAAGCATCCGACTCCTCTATAAACAGCTCATGTTTTCCTCTGGAACGAATGGAATCCTTTCCACAGTTCTAGGCGTCACATACCCTGTTTCTGCCTGCTGAGGCTCCTGAGAGAAGAAACCTGGACACAAGAGTTTGATATTACCTTCTTATGCCATTACACTTAACACACATTCTCTCCGCCATGCTCCAGTTGTTCACAGTGTTGACTACCTGAGCTCTAGGCCCCCTCGCCATCTCCACTGACATTCCCCCACCTGACCTGGTCTCTATTTAATCTCTGAATGGTTAGGACCTCCTCAAGCTTCTCTCCTTGTGGGACTTACCTGCTTAGATACTGAGCCAGCTCTTTGGAGCTCCCATCCTTGGAGTTTCATTGTCTTCAATTTAAAACGGTGCTGACAGAGCAGGCGTTAACTCAGTCGTCAGAGAATGCATGAGGAAAGGAATGAATGGACAGTATTCATAACCTCTACCTACTGGTCCTCAATCCAGCTTTCAAAGTATTACTTAATTGATTTTGTTCATCTTTATATCCATTTTACATCCATTCTCATTCTAATACATGAAAATCACTTTCATGATTTATTGCTATCCCCAGGTAGTAGGTTGCCATTCTGAAGCACCAGGATGATAGGGGGATGAACTCAGTAATGTGCCTGCTGTACAGAAGCATGAGGACCTGTGTTTGGATCTCCAGTAATCATGTAAAATACTGGGTAGAACAGCACTCCTCTGTAGTCCCAGTTCTGAAGAGATGGAGTCAGGAGGATCCCTGTAGCTGGCTGGCCGCTGGTCAAGTCATATCAGTGTACTCCACGTTCAGTGAAACAGCCTGTTTCAAAAAATAAAGTGGAGAGCAGTTGAAGAAGAAGCCTGATGTTTAATTCTGGCCTCCACATGCATGCAGATACATGTGCACACACATATGCACACACACACACTACACACTCACAGCACATACACAAATCTTAGTAAACCTGCTACAAGCTCAAATTTTCATGGGGAAGGGACCAAAAGCATTTAACCTAGAGTCAAATCATATTGGCTCAAGCTCGGGTTGTTCAGAGAATACCTGAGGCTCAATCTTATGTCCACATCAGGGCTCACCCCACCTCTGGCTAAAATTCCATGTTTACAGTGTGTATTTGTACCTTTCCTAAAAACTCACAAAAAGTGAGTTGAATAATTTTGAATCACTGCTGTTTTTTACTAATGGTTTTCTCCAAAAGTATTTATTAGTTGTTTTTTTCTTGTTCTCTCCAATATTTTTCAGTATGTTCTATGTACTACCTCAGTATTTGTTTCAGTATCTCAGTCAACAATCCTACTGGATTCAAGGCCTCTCTAGCATCCAGAATTGTTCCCACAAATTATAATTATATTCACTTTTGTGTCTTCTTTTCTACTTGTCTTTCATTCTTCTAGAATGCAAGACATTCTTATAAAGACTATGAATCTGGTAGTACCTTCCTTCTGCTCATGAAGGTAATGAGTACATAATCATATAATTGCATTTTCATTTTTCTAAATTTCATACTTATTGGAGCTGCTACATGTTCATATCACACATTTCTCGAAACTTTTAACACGTTTTCCATTTGTCAGTGGTATGGGTGTGATTAGAAGTAATGGTCTCTGTCCTCACTATTATGAACTTGAGGCTACATACTAACATTCTTCTTGGAGTCTTAATGCCCTTATGTTGTTATTGATGTTTTTGAGTTTAGTCAATATGAAGCCTATTACATAGTTTCTTCCCTGTCACCAAAGGTTGGGAAGATGTTCCTGCCATGCTATCCTAATTTAATTAAAGCACTATAAATCTGTTCTCTGTTACTTTATTTAAAGCTCTCTTAAGATCCACCATAATATTTTCTGTGTTGTTTTGGTCCCTTGGTTAATAAATTCTGAGATTCCTTTCTGTGCTGTAAAAGCATGCTTTATTTTCTTTCTACTAAAATAATCTCCTTTACGTTTTGAACAGTAAACCCTAGTTTTCGCATTTCATGAGTTGGTAAGTGCATGTTTATATTGCAAGACTCCCCTAATCTTTTCAGGCTATATTTTATAAATAGGCTTACTTTAGTTTTCTAGTGGAAAACCAACATCTTTATGTAGGCAAATATTATATTTAGGAAGCATGAAGTTAAATCCCTTGACATTTTTCACAAAGCACAATTTCAAAGAAGAAAACTACCATTGTCATTATATACATACAGATACCAGTATAATCTGAAAATCTGAAATGTAAAATAGGAGACAGGCAGCTCTGTCTTCTCTGCAGCCTCCAACGCACTTTCCCGGTTTCACACATTGTGTTCCTGGTCCCTGGCTGAGGTGCCTGCCCACATCTCCCTCCTTGGAGACTCTGCCATATGCTGCTGCTCCTGGTGTTTCCCTCACAGAGCAAATGCAAATATCTTCCTTTTACATTAACGATGCACTTCGACAATCAATGCTTCCTTTAATATTGCTTGTCTGTACTGATCTCCTGTCTTAGGAACACCCATAAATTTGTGAGTAGAAGTAAGCACCAATGTTTAGGCAGAATTTTGTTTTTTAACCTCCATATAAAAAGGTATATACGCCCAAACATGTATTTACTTATTTATTAATACAGGACTCAGAGAAGTACCCACTTTTGTCATATCCCATAGAATAATATTAGTAAAATTCTACATTTTAAATTACTAGATATTTCTTCTAATACATGCTGGAAAAAAAAGTGCCAAGACTTGACCAGCTTTAATACTCCACCATAACATTAATTTCACAGAGCTTAAAACAAATATATCTATTAAAATAATGATTTTATTTTACTTAGTAAGCCTATTATCTCACCACCCTTAGAGAACTCTAGAGTTGGAAGGGCCACAGAGAAAGTGAGTCTTGCTATGAGTCAGATGGGAAGTGTCATGGAGAAGGAGTGATGCTCACAGGGGAGCAGCTGTGGGCATTGGTGTGTGGGAGGCAATATTCATCACCAGTCAGAAAAGAAAGCCGAAGGACCAGAGGGATAGCTCCTGTCTCCCTGGAGGCAAATTCCAAACTTTTCCATTTATTTCTGAAAAGCATTTATTCAAAGCATATGAGTATTTCCAAAACCTCTCTGAAGTCTTCTGACAAGTTATTCATGCATTGTTACTAATGCCTTCAGCAGGGTCCAGTGTTTCTGTTATTGAATATGTGTTTGGTTCTTGAGTGACTCTGTGGGCAGTGGCTGTGCAACATGAGTCAACAGGCACGAATCTGCCTGCCTGGTGACAGAGCATGGGCTATCAAGATCTGCGAATGCTCCACTGCCAAGGTTAGCAGTGGGGAGGCCTGAAACTTCTTCCTGTTGTTCTTGAAGTTTTCTTGGCCATTCCTGTGAGCATCTTAATATCTTTCTGGCAGATTCTTACTCTGCTAATACTCTAGCCTCAGGCCTTTGTACTTACCAGTTGAACATTATGAGTAACCACCCAGCACATTCCTCTGAGCTTACTTATGAGTGTATATTAAAGGTCATTTTCCCAGGATCAGTTTCTGTAGCTGCTGTGCCCCTATCAGGCCTGGCTTAACCCTACTGGAGATGTGTTTCTACAGAGAACAGTGAGGTATCTGACCAAGGGGCCTTGAACCAACATGACCCTATGGTTTTTTAAATGAATAGAGAATAGCTGTATTATATTGTATTATAAAGCTGATCCAATTCTCCAAGACATGGAAATGTGTCTTCATTACTTTTAGAACTTTCTCTAACTTAGGATATTTTGGATAAGATTTATTATTCTCTCATCTTTAAAAAATAATTAATAAACAGACATATGATGTGCTCATTTATTTTCTTTGTAATGATCTTATTTTTCTGGAGCAGTTTTAAGGTAACAGTAATATTGAGAAACTTTACATATACCTCCTACTCCCTGGTACACATAGTCCCTGTTATCAATGTGCTCAACTAGACTGGTACACTTACTACAGTTGACAAATATGTGTGGATACAACCTCATCTAAAGTTCATAGCTTGTTTGTTGAATAGGTTTAATTACCTCTATCTGGAGGTCAAGTCTACTTCCTTGAGTTAATGGTGTCTGAATTAAAAAGCTTGAGGGTCAAAGTAAAAGTCAACAATAATAACCTCAAAAACAATCCATAAATTAATATCAGTGCTCAAATGGAGGTTAAATTATATACAAATCATAAATCTTGAAATGTCAAAGTTATCTTGTTTCTTCTTAGTCCAAGGAAACTAATTCCTAACAATGATTTTATTTCATTTCCCTTGAAAATAGACTTGCCTAAGTGAGTCATCCAACATATTTGTTGGTTTTGAATTTTCAAATGTCTTTTTTATTATGATGATTTTTTAGGTATAGAAAGGCCAACAGATCCAGCGACTGTGATGAAAAAGATGATTTGTTACTTATAGTTAGCAAAGGGTGAGGATGTACCACATCTTGCCCCACCAAGGAGTGGGGGGATAAATTGGAGAAGTGCTGGACCTGTCTCAGAGTGGAAGCAGTGTGAATGTTGGACCAGAGCCCTAATTGTACTCTCCCCAGAAAGAAGGTGGGCTAAGTAAGGGTTGCTAGTTTGAATGAGTTAAGCAAACTCTCCGAGAAGGGCTAGCTCTCCCTGCTTGTGCCTCACCCTGGGGTGATTAGGACAGAAGAGAGTGTTGGCTTGTGATAGGCTCTGGGTTGGCTGTTTGCATGTGAAGACAAGACCCTGCACAGCTATTTGCTGTGTGTAGGAACTAGATAGCCTTGCAAAGGCCACTCCCTTTAGAGTGTGCAAAACCATAAAGCCAGTAAGAGCATCAGGAACCTAGAAAGTAGAGAGATATAAGTTATACTGTGTGTGCATATGTGAATCTATGCATACATATAATTCAGAGAATGTGCGTGTGTATGGGAGGGAGGATTTATCTCCACTATTGGGCTCTGTTTTGGCTTATGGCAATGTAGCAAAAAACATTTTTAAATGATGAACATAAAACTGTCCTCATAAAAGATCAATTTATTGAAGAAAACTCTAAGAAATAGAACCTCAGATCCTTCCTGAGAAATGTATTGAGAAGGACAAGGCTTGTAGAAGGACAGGAGGTAACCGAAGTTGCTGTGACAAGGTGAGGTCAGCAAAGGTCCTCAGGGGGATGTCAGCTCAGCAGAGCAGGGCTCAGGTGAGGGAGGAAGCAGTTTTGCAGGCACCTGGAGGAGCTGGGCAGGTTCCAAGTGAAGAGGAAGCCCCAGAAGCCATCCTGAAGGGCCTTGGAGAGCATGTTTCCCTAGTAGTAAGCTGCTTGTGTGCACTTCTGTGGAGACTGAGGTTGTGTGAAGAGTTGAGCTTGGGCCTCACAGTGCAAATCAAGTCACCAGCCATTGCCCATCCCCTGTTCTTCCGTTCTCCACTATTAAATTCTTTTATGGTCATTTGAGATGTCTTGGTTTGCAAATGGGAAGGTTTAATATCTTTCTCCCCAAAGGTCTACATTTAGATGTTGTTTTTACAGTTTAAAACAAATCAAACAAATAAAAACTTCTCTCCACAGTACAAAAGGACAGCTTTAGGTCATGACTGGAAATCACTTTCTGTACTTTTGACTTCTCTGGAATACATGTGGCCTTTAAATAAAAATGGAATCCAGTTTGAAAAACTACCACACTTCTGTAAATATAGAGGCAGAAAAAAGGAGTAGCGAACAATCATCAACTTGCTTTTATTTTCTATTAAATTGTATTTTTTTTGCATTTGTATCATTTACTGAATGCAAAGTAAATTCCACCCACACTCCACTTATGGTAGGAGCTCCCACAAAGAAAACCTCATTTCCAATATAATTGTGGACATTGTTCCCTCATTAAAAATTCATAGGGTTTGTGAATGTGTCACATAAGTACTGGCGTCTCCATTATTTCCCAGCTCTTTCTCACTACCAATTCTGATCAGAATTTTAAAACCTTCTTGCTTCTCTGAAGAAAAAAATAAAAATAAAATGAAGTAAGGAAGAAAGAAATCATGAATGTAAACAGAAATACTGAGTGAATACACTGCTGTTTCCCGTTTTGCTTCTGTATGTGGTGATAAAAGGACAGGAGCACTCAACCTTCTGTGCACTCTGCTGTGTCTTCTCTTTGTGGAAAGCCTCTCAGCAGCTTCAGCAGATTGGTTGCTTTACTGGTTTCCTTTAAATCAACAGACGAAGCTAGAGTGTGCTCTTGCCCTTGGCTGCTTCTCTGTGGAGGTTCTTGGGCCCATTATCCAGGCCAGGAGGACAGGCCTGGGAACACTGCATGTGCTTGTTGTGGTAGATGAAACAGGCAGTGTATGCAGCCAGACACTTTGGTTAAGTTGGGCCCATGTTGAGCCTCTCTTGCTTATATTTTATATGTTTTCGCACATTTAAATCAAGAATATGCATATTTTGTCTTAGTCACCTTAATAGTGTTACAGTCAACAAGAGACCCTTGATGATACAGAAACAGTTTCAACTCAATATACTGACCGCATCTTACTCAGAATTTTCTCTCATATGCTGCCCTTTCTGACAAGGTCCACTCAGCTTCTTGGCTCCCAAGTGTGTGATCTTACAATAGATGACATATCCAAAGCACCCCGCTGCAGCTGGCCATTGTTCTGAATTCTGGGTGCTGGATTAAGATGTCAAGATTCCACTCCAAGGCTTTCCTCCTGTGTGATCTTCTGGGCCACTAAAGTTTACAAACAAATTGGCAGTATGGCTTCCAGACCCCTGCCACACAGGCACATTCATCATTCTGCTCTCACGTTCCAACAGTGAATCAAAGCACAGTGCAGTGCGGGTGGGGAAAACAGAAAGATCAAACTCCCTACTTTCCAGTGGGGGAAGTTGCTGTGGGAATGTGCTCAGGGAGCTGCGCTTCCTGGGGTTTGTACAGCCCTGTGGTCGAGAGTGTTCATCTATGAGGAACGTCTTACAAGAATCTGGATATTAAAGTAGATATCAGAATATCTGACAGTTTTGCCAATAATGTTCCATTTGTTTTAACTCCTCCAAAAAGCACTGTGTGTCAGTCCCTCCAATGACTTGTGAGATGAGGATTGAAAGCATGAAGTGTAAAAGCTCAGGCAACTGGCCCACAGGGAGCCTGTGACAGGAGCCTGCCTCTGGTATGCAAATTGTGCTACCAAACTGCTTTGCACACTTCATAGGAAAAGCATAGAGTGATGTCCCCAGATCAGTTCTCAGGGTCTGAGTTTCTCTTTTTAGGGAATGAAAAAGTAGCTGCCATGGTGGGTAATGACTCTAACAAGCAAAGAGGGAGCCTCGGACTCAAGCTTGTCACGTGATACCTAACAGAGCCTTGAGGTTGGTGTTGGGGATCCCTTGGAGCAGAAATTATAAATTTGGTTTTCTATTTTATTCAGTTTGAAAGTCCATAATAAGCCCTGTTTCTTGCTTCTGTAGGTCTTGTTCATGGTGCATGTTGAAAGGAGAAGGAAAGTCTGGGCCTCATAGCTACCTGTTTGTGCTGGAAACTGCATTGGGTACACACAGAGAAGTAGGATAGAAAGGGGATCTACTGGTCTAAGTAAAGGTAATGAGGAGTCTGACTTTACCTCCAGGACAGATGTGTTCTGGAAAGCACCTGGTGATAATGATGCTTCTACAGTCTTTACATTGGGGCTTTGAATATGAATATATGTCCCCCATAGCCTCGAGGATTTTTTTCATATTGATCATTAATAGTTAGATACATTGTATGAGCAAGTCTTATGATTGTATCCCCATTTTCTTCTTCCCTATCCCCACCCTCCTGGGGGGCCTCCTATGTGGGCTTGCTGGACCAGTCCATGAGATAGGGGGTTATGGATTATAGGAGAAGTAGTCACTTTTTTCTCCCCACCATGGCTCTTACTCCCCTCTGAAGGTTAAGCTTCCTACTTAAGTCTCCAGTAGCCTGCTGGGGAAGAGGTGTGTCACTGGAGTCAGTTGGAGCTCTGGTTATTAGTGCCTGCTGCTGCTGGCAGTTGTTTTTCTCTTCTGCGAATGCTGAAGTTAGCCAGTTTCCTCCACCATTGATGGTGTGATGGTGTTTCCCCTGGACACAGTAAGCCTGAGATAAACACTTTCCTCCCATAAGCTGCTTCTGGTCAAGTGATTGCCCCAACAACAAGAAGATAACTACAACATACATCAAGCTTTCACCTCAGGTCACAAACTTATTGCCCCCCAACTATACACACTCAGAGATATTATCTTTGTGAGACAGATAAGAGGCCTCTACCTCTACTTGGAGCACTGGGATAAGAGTTAAGTCATTAGAGCACTATTAAACATGTTCAATCACTTCTAATTTTAATGATATGCCCTTATTGTAAGCACTTCTTATGAGTCTATTTTTCCTTTAAATAAGCAAATGCTGAGGCTTGCCAGCACAATTTGGCTCCCTAATTGGCAGCTACCAGGCTCTGGTGTCCTTTGAATGCACATGGACGCTTTGAGGAGTTCATAACACAACAGGGTTTGCTTATAGCTGCTGAAGTACAACTGTGGCTCCAGAAGCACTAGCCCAGCCTATGACCACCCAGCCTGGGTGAGCTCTAGATGACCCTCCAGCCATTCACATGCTGGCCAGACAGGAAGAGCTTCCTCTGGAAGCCCAGCAGAGGGCTGGGATTCATTCAACACACACCCTCATTGGCCTGAAAGACCACCGTGATTGATGCCTGCCACATCCCCTTTCTGGTTATTTAAGCAGACTGTTCAGCTGGCTTTTTGAGCCTCCTGGGAGACACCATCCTGCAGTCCCCAGCATTGCAACATAAAAGGCTTCTCTGGAATGGTCTGTTGTCTGTTTTCATCATTAGTAGAGTGGGCTGAGCTGTGAGCACAAAGAAGATAGAATCAGGTGCAGCAGTGAGGATGGGAGCAGCCACTGCTCCAGCCACAGCTTCCATAGGACTGAGATGTCAACTACAGAATATCAGAGAGTCTGGAGCACAGGGCTAGGAAGAGCCTTGATTTCTGGCATTGTAGCAGGGAGCTATGGTGCTTTAAGGGCCGCTGGACTCAGGACACTTATTGCTGTAAGGCTGAGGGTTCCAGCACTCAAGGCCTTTTCAGGAGCTGGAGTACTAGCAGGTACTACCCGCTGCTGCTTCCTGCTGACTGTGGTGGCCTGTCTGTGCCACCAGAAGCCAAGGAAATAACTGGAAAGTGCCAGGGTCACTGCTAGTTAAAGGCCAGAGCAATACACCTCCAATCTTAACACCTAGAGCCTTAAGTTTCCCAAGCCTAGAGCAAAAGGCTTCAAGTTCTTAGGGGTTGCAGCCGTAAGGCTCTGTGTCTATGTTCAGCCCCTACACCAGGAGCACTCAAGGGCCTGGACTGCCTGCACTGGAAATCTTTTCTTCACCCACTTACGATTTCTATGAAAGTAGAGCAAACAGACCCTAAGCAGCTGATTTGGACGTCTGGACAAAATTAAGATCAATTTGGGATACAGATCAACCCTAAGCAGACATAGTATGTGCTTGGTTCTTCTCTTTTACCCTAACCTTAAGAAAAATGGCTGCTCAGGAATGCATGTCTTCCGATGCAGCGAACAGTAATTGCTTCTGATTTGCTCAGATTCTTTCTCTTGGCTGCTTCTGTGACCCAGGTAGAGAGGTAGAAGAGACTGCCTGGAATAGGGCTGTATAAGTGCTCAGCAGTTTCCAGCCCTGATTGCTAGGGGCCTTCAGACCATGACTCTCCCTGTGGCGGCTGTCTGTCTCTTAGCACATTACTGATTGTGGCATTTTCCCTCTCAGCAGCTCTAACTTCATTGATTTACTGCTTCGGGCTCATCCTTCTGACTTCAGCTACCTTTCCTCCTTGTTTGTGGAAGAAAGGAAGTATCTTCAGACGTTTTATCTGCAGTTATATTTGTAAGTGGTTTTATATAGAACCTGTGTGTGTGTGTGTGTGTGTGTGTGTGTGTGTGTGTGTGTGTGCGTGTGTTACAGTTTTTTTTTTTTTTTTCAGGAGGAAGGCTCCTGATATGGATTAGGAGCAAGGGAGCTTTTTTTTTTTTTTCCTGATAGGTAGTTAGGAAGGGACTCACCTAAAGAAACATGGATGCCACCTTGCCTGCCCTGGCAACACTAGAAACTGTGTCTGATCCAATCTCATCCAAGATGGCTACAAAAAACACCAGCCAATCAGATCCTTTCTATACACTACTGAGTCTGATGATAAGGTTCATTCTTATTGAATATTTAACTCATAAATGAGCCTAAGTTACATGTTTGAGCTCTCTTGGTCCCTCTTGGCTTTTGGCTCCTTTGATAAACTCTTGGTTCCTCTGGACCCCTGACTTGACTCACTATGTAAGGGGGATCTTTTGGGTCTCCTCTCCCCTTTCCAGATAGGCCAGGAAGGGGGGGACAAATTTCTTTCTTTTTTTTTTTTTTTTTACTTTATTGTCCATAATGAGTTACAACATTTAATAGGCAAACAATGAGTTGTTATCCCCAATTCCCCATTGCCCTCCCCTCCCCCCTCCACTGGCTAACCTCCTCCATGGGTCGTCTGGATCAGTCCTTGTGACAGGGGACCATGGATAGCCTAGTATTCAGCCAGGTTCTCCTGGCCATGCCTCTGGATAATCTCCCCCACCACGGCTCTCACAATCTTTCCGCCCCCTCATCTGCATAGTTCCCTGAGTCGTGGTGGATGAGTATTAAGGCTGCTTTAAGGTTGTGAGCTTAGAGGTCTTTGTGTCGAAATCATTGGTTTCTGTCTCACTGGCTTATCCTGTGTTGATTGAATGGCTGTGGCTGTGGGTCCCTTGTTCATCCCGACATTCTCTGCGGGATTCCATATGGATCCTCCACGGTATGACTGTGATGGCTCATCTCTTGCCAGGATCTCAGCTATTGGCCTATGGTCGTTTGGTAGGGTTGGATGGGCCCCAGCTCTCTCGCTGCATCCTGAAAAATACAAACACAATCTCCATCGGAGAGTGAGATCAGTGTAGGTTAACAAATATACACAATTGTGGATTACCTAGATTCTATTTTTAGTAGTCTCCCAGTCACTCGCTCCCATAGTGCATCTTGTTTTGTCCCAGTGCTTGCTTGCTTTATTTTGGGTGCTTTCTTGCTTTGCTACAAGTGTGATCTCTCTTGAAGTTCTGAGCTGCTTACTCTCTTAGTTACTCCGACCTATTACGGGACGGGGATCTTTTGGCTAGGGCTCTCCTGTTTTGCTTTCCATGTGTGTGTGCCCAGACATTTCTTTATGTGAGGGAAAGTATATCTGTCTTCTCTCCTCCTTCCCGGACAGCCTGGGAAGAAGGAGAATTTCTTTTGGCTTGGTCTTTCCTGCTTGTTTTCTCTATGTCTTACCTAAATAGTAAAACCCTTTTGTTGTAAAGACTGTGTCAACTTGATGTGTTGGGTAACTATATGGGCACATGCCTACTGTATATGTATATGTACTAAGTCATGATCCCAATTGCCATAATAGTCAAGACTTGGTGACTGTTTGGAGCTGATAGACACTGCAGCTCCCCTTCATGTACAAGTTTTGGTTATTGTTATAAGTCATTATTTTATAGTAAATATTACCACATAATGAACCGTAACATGCAAAATTGCTCAAGAACAAGGCTATCCGAGGACTTGAAGAACAAGAGCTTTTTCATTAAGACTAGAAAGGAAAAAAGAATGTGATAATACTAGTGGGAATTCCTTTAAAATATTTGTTTAAGTTGGGTTTAAGCTATCTAGCTGTGAAAATAATAAACTGTGGTAGCAGTAGCAATGTACTGTAATTCCCACAAAGCACATTCAGCATAATTTCTTTTTTATAAATAATAAAACCATAAATAAATACGATTACTCTAAGCTAACATGAAATTACATTCAGTACCCTGGGCCAGATGTTTTTTTTTTTTCTCTCATATCTGTGTTTTTTAAGCTCAGTGTTTGCTTGCTCCTCCCTCTGTTTTCCCCCTCCCTCTGCCCTCTCCATATATTTTAGAGCTCATTGAATAAATAACTGAAGATGCATTTGACCTTGAACTGGATTTGGTGAGTGGAGGGAAGTAGAACTTGATCTCCTAAGCAGTAGGCAGGAAGGAGACAGGGCCCTAAAGCCTGTGTGGGCAGCCACAGCAGCTTTCCTTGAGGGCTCAGCACACATCGTGTCATGCAGAGCTGACAATATAATTTTGCCTGTAGGAACTTTGGACAAGATTTTGATAATTTTACCTTTGAAATTATTTGCCCAGAAGTTATTACTTTTCATCTGAAACCACCTCTGATTTCTCCATAATTGTGCAGACTCAGGAATTTCTGTAAAGTGAGGAAGCCTGCTGACAAATGTTTTGAACTATAATGACTTTCATCTAAATGCTAAATTAGATTTAAAAATTGTCCTGATGCAAAATTTATGGGCATTTAATTAAATAATTCTTTGTCTTAGGTCATGCACTATTCATTGTATGCTAGCAAAAAAGTGTTTTTTTTTTTTTTTTTAAGTTTCCAACATCTATGCCTCCAATGGTTAGAAAGCAAGCTGCCTTCCCGGGGCAGAGGCCCTTTGATCTGGAAGACTAGTAGGGAAATGTATTCCTTTTGAAGGGCTTAGTGCTCCAAATGTCATCCCCTTGTGTAAGATTTCATAAGAGGAAAATGTCACCTCTGCTGAAACAGAGAAAGAGTGTTGATGGGGCAAGATGGGGTGGAACGCAATTATACCTTTTTATGGAACTCTAGGACCAAGATGGAGAGGAAGTAGAGAAGGTGTTGGATGGAGTCATAGCAGCCATGTTTGGCAGCGACCCTCAAACCTGTCTTGGTTGTAGGAGCTTTCCACTGCAGGAACCTGCCTGGAGCTGGCTGTGTGTTGTAGCCCTTGTTTCTGATGATCCCTGGCTGCCCTTTCTGTGTTCCCTGCTTCTAGCTCCAGGCTGCCTTTGAGCCTCACCAGTCTTCCTTGCTAGAGTCCTGGTGAACACAGTCAGCAGCATTGGAAGTTTCTTTCCACACAGTGACCCCCGCCAGAGTAGAACCTTCCAGACAGGTTCCCAGCTCCATTTGCATCATGTTTTAGTGCCCTGGTAGCTCCAAAGACCACACCAACCCTTCTGTGTAAGCCCCCATCAGGAAAACACACTCTTTGAGTGGGAAGAGTAAGAATGGCCACCCTTGGGAACAGGAGATTCTGCTGCACTTGCCCCCTGATTATTAAGCAGACCTGCCTAAGATGGTAGCTGGTAATTTGAAAAAGAGAAACGTGGGTCTCTGGTCCAGAGCAATGCATTGGAGGAGGTGTAGGTGGCTGAGTATGAAAGTCCTGGGGCATCTTGGCTACAAGGCTAATGCTTTATTCATTGGGTTGCAATGGCATCATTAAGACCACATTAGCTTAAAGAGTAACTAACATGTTCTTTGTGCCTCCACTAAAAGACATGTTAAGCTGGACGAAGCTGGTCAGAGTCTGGTGGGGATTTTATTACCGGTGAATTTCCATGCACTAAAGGGCTCTACTCAAGACTTTTTGGAAAATAGATAACTCATTTACCAGAGTTTACAGCTATTTAAGGGTTAGTTATTTACCCAGGATAATTAAAATGTTTTACTTTGTAGCTTAATGTGCTTTTTCATGGTTGGATCAAGATATAAAGTGAGCACATAATGCAAAAAACTGAGCACCAAACAGCAGAAGTTATAGAATGATATATTCCTTTTTAGAAGATAATGATGTTTACAGAAATTGTTTTCTGTGTATCAGTGTGGCAAAAAGTTGAGTATGTGACCAATACTATCTTGTTATAGTGTACATGTATAAAAATTTTTTACTGAGCTTTGGCTGTGTCCACGAAATAAAGAACTCACCTCTCTTGACGGTCATCGAAGCCTGGAATCCTTAAGTCTTGGTCCAGGGGCATCACCCGCTTTCTCAAAAGGACTTCTTTCCCTGCTCTGTCCTATCTCAGCAGTCCATACTTCATGGTTGTTTCAAGAGAACCTTTAATTCACTTACAATTTTCTGTTTTTTTGTTCCATTCTCTATAGCTTTCCACGTGTGAATGTGAAGTTAAAGAAAGGAGAATGGATGTTCATAAAGGACTTAGCAGTGGAAGGAAAGAAAGAGTTATCTATGTTCTCACTTTCATAAATTTATCTAAGACTTACTTAGAGTATAGCTGAGAGTCACCTTCAAGAAATAGCAGAATCATTTTGAGGCGGCTTCACATTACTGTAGGTGTTGGATTTGAGGAAAGAATTCAGATTTAGATGTCTTCTAGATATGAAATATATATGGAATATACAAAAGGGTTCAGGTGAAAGGGGAACCAGTACCCTCTTGGGAATGTTTGAAACAGTGGGCAGTCTTACCCATCAGCCTAATCTATGGCTGGATAACTCCTGTCAGAAACATTTTAGAGACATCTGTACCTCTAAGAAATTGGAATTGGTAAATTCTCCAGTACATCCAATTCTTCACACCTTGATGCTTGATGAACCTGAATGTGTTGGTCATGAATCCCAGGAGCTTTGCTTAAAGAAAGGCTCTTGTAGAATTAATGGATCTAGTCTTGTGTTTACTAGTGGTATTGTGTACTTTAGTAATTCACTCACATCCAGAGTCAAATGGTACCTTTTTCTAAGCTAGCTACATATATAAGGTTGAAGATAACATAGGATAACAGATAAAGAGCATGATTGACATTCATTAATGAGGGTAATGAGTTGAACAATTATATAGCACAAATGGTCTTCAAGTATACTATTGCCCTTTATAGAAGATCTGAACTAGTATGAATGTAGAAGGCCTTGGATTTTAAAACCTATCTAAACAAAAACTTAAACATTACATACTGCCATAGAAACATCCAGGTCTATTTTCTTTTCTAATTCTAATGGGACAAGACACATTTTTCTTCTTAAGGTCTCAAGATTGCTAATTTATTATTTGTTCAATCTAGAAATAAAAAAGTATACCCTTTTTCAAAAAGATTTCCAGAAAAAAAAATCACTTGTCATTTACATACACATATTCCTACAATACTGAATAGTGTTTTGTGTACCAAGAGATAATTAGCTTTGCTCTTTTACCTGTATTCACTTATTTACATGAATAAGCCTCTTTTGTCATTTTATTTGATAGTGTGATCTTAGAGAAAAATCTGCTTGTTTATCTCTATTGCTTCTCCCTGCCCTTGAAGATAGCCATACCAGGATAAAACCTTACCCTTTCAGTGATCATTCCTTCCCTATAATAGAAGGAAGATGATTTATAGTTTAAAGTCAGCTGCTTAACAAAGTATAAAAGTAAAGGATATAATCACAGTGCTCTTAATGGAATGTTTGAGAACTGGCCAGATCTGCTTGGCATCCATTGTGGTACCTGCCAGTTTGAAAGCTCCTTTCTTTCAATGATTTCACCTCCCTGCTATACACTGTGCACTCATGCCTCATCACACTAACACACTGCTTAGTTGGCCTGGAGATGCAGTTATTTATAGATTTGGGCTCATTTGAAATACAGATGGGAGAAGCCTCACAAAGGGAGAGAGTTACCATAACCTGCTCATGACCCTGGGCTGGGTGCTGGGGAGATGTGGGTCTTATCTTAGCAATGACTTGCTGCATGCCTCAAAAGCCTCTCGTTTTCTCAACAGATTCTTCTAAAGTTATTTTTCTTTGATGCTTTAAATTCATCTGCATTCTAATTTCTAAATGACGTTTTCCCTTTGGATCTTTAACTTTCATACTGCCAAGCTTTGGGATTAAACCTAGAACTGAACTACTCTGATGTTGCTTTTCCTTTACTTCTGTTTCTTTTTGTACTTTTCCTTTTTCTTCATATTTTTATTAGAAACATATGCATGTTATATTTATATAGATTACAAATACTTATGAACATATGTATTACATATGTACATATATATATGTACACATATATATGAATGATCTAGATACAGAAAGAAAGAAAACACCTGCCATTTTCCATGTGTCTTAGTTACCTTCCCATTGCTTGGACAAAATACCTGACCTAAAGCAGCTCATGGTACAAAAGGATTTATTCTGGCTTACAGTCTCGATGAGAAGCTCCATGATGGCAAGGGAAAGCATGGCACAAGCAGAAGCTGGGCATCACTTCTACCACAGCAGATTGAAAAGAGCAGCAAGAAAGTGGGCCAACCTCTGGCCCTGGGAAGCTAATAAACCTTAGAGTCCACCCACAGCAGCCCACCTTATCCATCAAGGCTCCACCTCCCAATTGCCATCAGCTGCATAACAAGCGTTCAGAACACATGAGTTTATAGAGGACATCAGATTCAAGCCACCACATTCCACCAGTGAGTGACCCTATGTACTCATGATGTATTCTCAAGATGTATAAGTGCATTCAGTCCATATTTTTTAAATGCCCATGGTTTTTTTTCTATAAATCCCAACACTGTTCAAAAGTCCAAAGTCCAAGATATCATCCAAGACAAGACTGTAAGTCTATAAGAGAAAAATATATAAAATATATAAATTGCAAAAGAAGGCATTGCAAGAAAGATTGAATGAATGCAAGATGTAAAACAAACAGGGAAAATAATTCAGTCCAACAGCTCCTTGTCTAGCAACAAAGACCAGTGACAAAGTCTGTGAGTTTCCAATTCTGCCCCTCTAGCTACGCTGCCTATAGCCCAGGGAAACCTCCACCCTGAGCTGGCAGCTTTCCAACAGTCCTGGCTGGGGTCTCCACTGCACAGTTCACCCTTAGGTCTCCATCAGGCCTCCACACAGGAATTCCTATAACCCTGCCTCACATTGCTCATGGCTATTTCCAAAAACAAACAAGAAAATTGCAAATCCAGTGATCATCTCTTTCCTGTACTTGTTATATAGTACAAGGCAGGCTACCACATCTGTCAATCCAGGAAATAATAAAGCCAACTTTAAGAGCATAATTCTCCTTTGACATTCTTCATATTGTCCCACTCAGAACATCAGGCCCAATCTTGATAGTACTAATCTCTTAAACACATGCAACTGAAATGATCTGCTATCTCCTACCACAAACTTTCATTTCTCTCTGTGCCATATTCTGCTCAATGCTCTGCCATTACTTTTAAATTTAGGTTGGCTTAAGTTCTTAGGACACAGGAAGAAGACAGCCAGTCTCTCACACAAACTGCCTCTAGTCCAGTCCAGTCAAAACTCTTCTTCCTCTCAAATGACAAGTCTCACAAACTACAGTTCTTTTTGCATGTAGAGCTTTCAACTGTTACCAGAAGGGTCTGTCAAGCTCTGCTTACAGCACTGCATGGCATCGCTTAGTCCATGGTTTCAAATCCTTCCTCATTCCTCCCATAAATCAGTTAAAAAAAGATCAAAAGCCATTTGGTCTGGTTTCAATGACCCCACTTCTGGTACCAATTTTTTGTTGTGATTACCTTTTCATTGTTGCACAAAAATATCCTCCCAAAAGCACTCATGGGAGAAAAAAAAAGATTTTTGTCTAATAGTCTCAAGGGATAGCTTCATTATGGCAGGGACAAGAAGGTAGAACAAAAACTGGAGCTTATCTTCTTGCCACAACAGGTAGAACCCAGCAGCAGGAGAGGGAGCCAAGATAACACTGGCAAGCTAGAGCTAATAAACCTCAAGGTCCACCCCAGCGAAACACCACCTCAACCAAGGCTCCACGTCCCAAGTTGCCATCAGCTGAGGACGAAACATTCAGAAAACATGATTTTATGGAGGACATATCACTGAAACTGTCACACCACGTATTGTGTTGCTGGTATGGAAAGATGATTGGTTTTCTCAATCAACCTATGCTTGGAGTTAAAGAGATAAGCAACCCATAGTTCTATGACATGACCAGTGCTAGCACAAGGAAAGGAGAAAGTCCCATGGGAACACAAAGGAAAATATATATATCTTTTTGCTTCTTGCCTTAAAGAGAAAACTGAAAAAGGCTTAGAATAGGAATGAGATCTCTTCTCAGGTACAGTTTGATATGTATGTTGAATTCTGACACATTTGAAAACAGTGCAGTGATATTATAATGGTACAAATAAGAGGTTAGATAGAAAGATAACCTTTTATTTTCCTGGATTTGATAGAAGATGCTACAGCATTTATCTCTTCTTAGTTCTGGCCTCCACCCATTTCCAGAACATGGTTTTCTCATCATCAAAAAGGATTTTTTTACCCTCATTGGATAGAATATTCCTACTTTACAAACCTCTGATCAAAAATTTCCAACAACCTAAGTCTCTTCTTGTTAGTTTTGTTATTACCACTGGTCAGCAGATAGTAACCATTAATAAGTAATCAGCACTTGCCTATTTATGAGAGTTGAAAACTTCATAATACTATCATGTAGGAACTTAGGTTGTCTCTATCATCAGTTACTTCTTCATTAAAATATTTAAACTTTTTTCTCCTAACTACTCCCAACATTCACAGAATTGCTCATAAGAATTAAGAAGCAATGTAGTCTGTTACGCTTGTGGCACGTGTACTTTCCTTCATCACCTATGCCTCAGGTCAATGAGAAACAAATGGGGAGCCAATGAACCTGTGAAGCGAGGGCTCTGGCACAGAGAAAGCACGGGGTGTCAGAGGGCACACGAGAGCCCATGTCTTCTTTGTCTTCCCCTCAGGAGGAGTTCAAATTTTATGCTTTCCAGTAAACCACCTGAAATTCTATGACTTATGGTAGTGATTTCTCTTTTCTATAATCCACCTTTGCATGGGTGGCCTCTAATGATCCCTGCTTTGTTCCCATTAAAAGACTGATTTTATGTTTTACCACGTTTGGCAAAGCAATTCCATTCTGCCCCCAAACTTGCAGAGTTCTCTCATCTTCCCAACTTATATAGCAAAGCACTCAATAGATTTGTTCTCTTTAGGAACCTATGTGGTCCTGTGTTTATTGAGAGGTCATAGAATTTTTTTAAAGCTGCAAAACACTAAGTTTTTTAGTTTCTTAAGTGGAATGTTGGTCTGCAGTTATTTAGTTCATCTTTATAGGAAGCAGGAATGTCTTACTATTCATAGATGGTTTCATTTATAGGTAAGTAACATGTGTTAGTTATATTCTGTCATTTCGATCTATGGAACACTTCTATAGCCTCAAGAGAAGACCAAAGTAACTTACATTCTTAGTCTTCTTACAGAAGAAAAGCATGAACCTGATATGGAAATTATTTTATTATAAAAATACACCATGGTGATGTAAATGCAGAGTTCTTATAAAATAAGGTTTCATATATCCAAGAAATAAGTTTCTTTGGCATCAGCTCTTTATACGACATTAATAAATCTGCTTCTCTTATATAATTGTTTTTCTATTAAAGTAGGTATATGCCTAAAGAATCTGGTCAAACAATGAAATGAATTAATTGACTTATTTATTGATTGGGTTTTTTTTGTGTGTGTGAAAGAGAGAGAGAGAGAGACAGAGAGAAAAGGAGGGAGGGAGGGAGAGAGAGAGAGAAAAGAGGTCAGAGGACAACTTTGAGGTCACTGCCTTGCCTGTCTTTCACCTTGTTTGAGGCATAGTCTTATCTTCCGCCACTCAGAGCCTGAGTTTCAGGAAATTCTCCTGTCTCTGCTTCTGGTCTTGCCAGAGGCTCACTAGGATGCAAAAGCTTGCCACAGCTTCCAGCTGTTTATGTGGTGTCTGGGGATTTGAACTCAGTTTCTCAGAGTTTACAGCAAGTGCTTTATTCACTGAACCATTTCCTCAGCCCCCCCCCAAATTATTTTAAATTAAAAAAAAAACATTTCACCTGGGGAGATGGCACAAGCATGAGGACATGAATCCAATCCCCAGAATCCACATGAATTGTTCTGGGTGTTCTGGAGATGGGGACATAGTTGGTCACCAAGTGCTTTCTGTGCAAGTATGAAGCCCTGATGTCGGATCTGTAACACCCACTCGTTTCAACAACTAGATGAAGCTGTACATTGCGCACAGCTGCAGGGAGGCATTTACGCTCATATATGCTTATCCTTAGGACTGTTAACAGCTAAAAGTAAAAGGGACTCAAGTGAGTTGTTTTACTAAGAGTGGGCACAACCCATGCCCATTGTAGGCCAAATAGTAGTTCTGTTTGCTTGATGTGTTTCCAAAACTGTTTGTTACGTTGATGTAATCCAGTGATGAACTAGGAAAAATACATCTTGTTGGGCATATTATGCATGGGATTTTAACCTTAAGTTTACTTTAATAAAGAGGTTAGATGTCCATTTTGCTCTTGGCAAAGCTCTTTTCTTCTTGACATTTTGTACATCAGTTGCTTTGTCATAATAATACCTCAGTAAAACCTGTAAGTAGAAACTGCCAATTTCATAATTGTTCATGAACCTCTTAAAAGCTTTTATGCTTGCATATGAAGTAAAAAATCCTCGTGATGAAAAATACATTTTTAAGTGACAATGTTTTATAAAAGAATTGTGGAAAAGGAAATATTCTATTGCAATTTAGGTGAGGCACCAAAAACTAGGGCATTAGTTACTTTTAGAAATATCAAGTGTTATTCACTGCTTTATAATTAATTACATAATTATCTACCAGAGCATAGAGATCCCAGGGTACCTTAATCGAAACACTACACTTCCAAATAAAATAATAATAATTATCACCTACTAGATTCAAAGTGTTTTATTAGCTATAATTTTAACTCTGCATGTCTATGTGTATGTAAATAAAGATCATTAAGAATATTCCTCTTTTGTATAGCTTAGAAATAAAACTTAGGCAGAGAAACTGGTGTGAATGATAAATTAGACAGCATAGTCTTGAATCATTTAATCAATAGCAGTAGGTGTTAGTAGAAGACCAAAATAATTCTTACAACTATTCATAGGTTACCAGGTTATGATTAATATTTGTAAGCATTCCCTTTCTTCCTATCCATGATACCAAATTAGTTTTAATCTTGTAAACAGTGTTGTGGCTGCCTTGGGTCTGTGGAAACCCCTAAGATGTCACTGAGCTTAGTTGACACAACCCTAATAGCCACATGATGTCCTTGTATGGTGTCGAAGCCACTGGATTGGGAAATTAAAGAAATATAAATTGAAGGTCACGGAGTTCAATTCAGGGATACATCAAAGTTTCCAAACTGCATCTTGCTAATAAAGCAATGCTTTTTTGAAATAGTAGCAATTTTTAAAGGTGGCTATTGAAAGTACAGGTAGAAGCTATGGGACTCCAGGGTGCTGTATGCCCCTTAGAGGGCTCTAATCCCCAGAGAGAACGACCACTGGAACTGACAGTGTAGAAAAAGTCAAGGTGAAGCAGGGCCTAGAGAGCCACAATTCATAAAGCCTACAAAGTAAGAGAATGTTCTCTAACAGTGTTCCAGAACTAAAGACTCATTAGACAGGGGGAAAAAGTGTGATTGATGTCTATTTGCAGAGATGTGAGCTAGAGGAAGCCAGCCAACTACACTTCATTTCGGGAGATAAGTAAGACAGATAGTGACCTTGCGGTGATCCGAGACAGCTCTGCTACAGGGCCATTTGAGAAAAGAATGAGCACCTGCTAGTCGGGCTCTGCCTTGGTGCCCTGCCTGGTTGGAGTGGAGAGACGGGAAGGCGCTTTGAGAGTCGATCATAGATACAGTTTGGCAAGTGGACAGCTACAGGAAAGACATTAGGTTTCCTGTGCATTTCTTACACTGCTGAACTTGGTTGACAGTGAGAGAATCTCATAGCACCTGTTAGCTAGCATAATTGACCCACAATACATAAGCACATTCTAAATCATTTGAGTAGTAATGCTTAGTTGCAAGACATAAGATGCATGTTCTGAATACCGTTTACTCCCCAAAACAATGTATTCACCGTCCACTAGACCCAAGCCTGCTTTTGTGCAACTGACTCAAAGTTTTTTTTTTTTTTTTT